>JBAIZZ010000163.1:386073-455913 GCA_037355905.1 Heliconius aoede | reverse complement strand
TAGTTTTAACGACGTTAATAGAAAAATCATAAGATTGCGTGTTGTCGTTGTATTAGTCGTGGCCTAATATTTTATGGTACAATTATAGTACGGTATACACGAAAAAGTTTTTTTTTGACGTTCGTGCAACGATTCTTTGCAAAAACCTAAAGGAATTGCGTCACCGGCTTCCAGTAAATATAAGGAAAGAAGCACTTAGCTATTGTAATATATGTACTTAAATTGAAAATTCAATAGACATTTCTTCAAAAGGCGGCAATCGGAGATCGGAGAGTATGTTAATACTAGATCTTTCTTTCTACCCTGCTATGCAGGAAAAAAAAAACTAGATACTGATAAAAAAAATATTAAATTGCAGCCTATCTGTGATTATAGATTTTCGTTATTTTAAATTATCAAGGTCAGAGCGACCGTTGACGTGCAAGTTTTCGCGTCAGTGGATGTGTGTGGTCACGGTGACCGACCACCCTTACACCCTGTCATTTATATTTAATATATTGATATTTTTAACTATGTATAGGTAATATATATGCTAAGTAATTTAGTAAATACACTCCTGTAATGGTACTTATGTCGTTATTCCCCGTAGAAGTAGAACTGAAGTGAAATCAATCGATGGTTATCTAATTTTTGTATCGTTTTCTTTTTGAGAATGAATTATAATGTTTCCATTATTTCATTGAATTATTTTTTTTGGTATTCTATTACAAGTCAATTTAAGTATCTGTAATGTTATACGTCCAAGCTGGTTCAATATTGTTGTATATTTGACATTTGATCATGTTAATTCGTAAAAGACTTATGATTAATGGCCTTATCGGAAGTCCATTCGAGAGAATAAAAAGCGCATCTTGTAAAACAGTGCCAAGTTGAGTGTCACTCAACACGCAGCCTCTATAAAAGCTTATTATTAACACTTCACATTTTTCTTAAAATAGACACAATTTATTTTCAACATATTTATTTATTTATTTATAGAAATAGTTTTGATTAGGGATATAGTTTAGTGTCTTTGTGCGGCAGTGTACAAGTGTCTTTAGATGCGATGATCGAAATTGAAAGAAATTTGAAATCCGCCAATATTCTCTTTTGTAAAATGACTACTTAATATTTACTTATTAGCTATAAGCTAACTTACTATGTTAACATTATTCTAAATTATATTCCATATTTTTCTTCTCTCTGTACATATTATAAGTCATGTTAGTTACTTGATATCAAAAGAGCTTTATTATTTGTTTGAGGCTTTGTTAAACAAAATTATACTAAACTGCATTAAAAAATATTAAATGGAATTTTCTTTTCCAAATTCCATTTCCACACTACATTCGTTTCACCTTCTCAGTCTCCAGGGACACTCGTGTCCTTAATTAGGACGAGGTAAATATGTAGGGTAGTTTTTATGAAGGTTCATTCGAGTGTTAGGTAGAATAAGTAATAGTGGCAGTATAAGACGTGGAATATTGATTTAATTAAATATAGTTAGCCTTGATTTGAGACATTATTCGTTGTAGAACTCAACTCTGTGCTTTGTCTTATTCGACTCCACAGTCAGTCATTGTCCCTTAGCGCCATGTTGGCCTTAATGGTGTCAAATTTATTTAAATAAAATCATAATTGTATCCCTAATGGGAATATTTCTTCAACAGACATTTTGGTCGTTAACTCCAAATCACCCAAAATTTATAATTACTATTTAATAATTTCATATTTCGAGGTGAATGTACAGTTGTTCAAACTCTTATCTTTTTATCTTGTATTTACAACCTCTGCCTAATTGTATATTATTTTTTCAACAAATAATAGAGCTATCTAGATATATTATTTGCTTTGAATATTTTAAATAGATGAATTTGTTATTAAAATATATTCTATTTTTTTGGCTTTACACTGTATCTTGCACATGACAGGAGGGACCTGGAACCCTGTGTTAAGACACTCCTTTCTAAGTAAGACACTACACAGATCATTCACACATAGGAACTATCAACAACCTTTAACTAAAAAGCAGATGTTCATAGATAGATAGAGTCGTAATTTGATATTATATTCGAAATATATGTTGTATTTTTTAAAATATTATTAAAAAGAAATCTTTAAATATGTAACAACAAGCGTTACAAGCTGTCTAATGGTACAAGAATAAACCTTGTTAATGTGGTGTCAAACTTTAAAAGTCAAGGTCAGCTATCGCCCTAACACTTTGGTAGATTAATCTTAAAATAATGTTTATACGTACCTTTTACTTTTAATAGCATAGGCAGAGAGATCGACTTTTAGGAGACTCAACGCCAATTTAAATCCAATTACTGTATTTACAATTGTCCATTGTTTATCTGCGCTACGTTGGTCTTCATTATAATGGATATTATTGTTTTATGGAAATATCTACTAGTTAATACTAATAAGAATAAACATATATAACTATACTAATGAGAATAAATTTCCACTGCCTACCCTGCCATGTGCGGCATATAATGTGATGCTGATAAAAGAAAACATACGTGATACATCCACCTGAATAACTTTATATATATTATAAATAAATAGACACGCTATGGGGTTCACATATTGACCTAATTATCGAGTTAGATAAAGTGTAGATCAGTTTTCACTATCCACGTCTGTGTATTTCGAATGGCGGGTAACGCCGCACTTTATCTTTTCTTAAAATATTGCATATTCCCCGACATAGAGGGATATTAACCCACTGGCAATAAAAGGTTCACATCTGGCGCTGATTACTTTAATACGAGCTTAGTTGGAAATTTATGTTTGAGGTTTAGGGTTCTTTATGTGAAAGTAAAGTACTAGGTACTTAATAAAATTTTACTTGAAGTTTTAATTTTTGTCACTGTCTCAGTAATGAGAAAAAAATATAATATTGATAAACAACACTTAAAGTTTCAATATTCACAATGCGTTTAATTTTACAGCCAAACATACATATCTGAAATAGGAACAAATTTTACCCTCGATTTTTCTACATTTCCGGTACCGATCATGTAATAATAGGAAAAATATATAGTAAACATACTAAAAAACGTCTTTCTTACAGGCCTTCAAGCTGTTCAAACGAAACAAAAATCGAAAGAGCACAAGAAACAAAGTGTCGCCAGTCCTTGTACGATCGCCATCCTACAGCGGCACTACGGACGCCGCATCCGAAATCGACGTCCAAAACTTCTGCCCTTGTCGAAACACTGTAAACATTTCTAGTGAATCCTACGATAACACATATTACAACACCTTTAATAGCTATGGCTCTACAAATGAAAGTTTACACAGTTATGATAATTCTATATGCTCAGGTAGATCTGACTCAGCCTACGATTCGACGCGATCGAGCCCATCCAGGTCCAGACCAGTCTGTTACGCGACAGTAACGTATTTTAACGTGAATGACAGTGAGGACAGTAGCAGTATTCATACAGAATACACCCTGTTAGACTTCGACCCAGACGCTGAAGATGAGAAAGCTCAGAATATGATTAATGAAAGTTTGGAGTTAGTCAGTACTTTGTAGGTTACTTTTTAAAATAGGTTTATTATTTTGAAAGTATTTTTTTGGTAAAGGATCATCATTAAGATGATTGTCGATAGGATACGAATCTTGATTAGGTACTTTTTATAGATTTGAATGTGTAATATATTGTAAGCTTAGGCTTAACTATATTCAACAGAATTTTGAAAGTATGGAGGCTATATATTATGAAGTATTTTGCAGAAATGTATCTAATATTTTTTTTTATTATATTATAATTGATATATTATTTAAAGTTCTATCTAAAAAATTAAGTGATGCGTTTTACAAATCTACTAGGGAAAAAAATATTATATTATATTTTAGTTTCACAATTACGAAACTGCCTTTATGTATACCACGTCTTTATGTGTACCATCAAACCCACAATCTTCGTCAATCAAACAATATCAGATTAAATTTAATCTTTTAAGTAATTACTTTAATTGTAAATAAACGAATATAATAGAGTATACCAAAGTTATTGTGATATTCTTTAAGTTTATATAAAAATAATATGTAGGTATATATATACGTTGATTTATATATATACGTAGGTATACGTTGATCTCAAATAAATTCTATTTGGCATAAGTGAATAATTAATATTAATACTACAGTAGGTACTTTATCATATTGTATTGTAAATAAATTTATAATATAATTTTTCAAATACATTTTATTTTGTTTTATTATAAACCTTTTTAAATATGATAGATTATATGAATTGAAAAAAAAATATTATATAAAAACACATTATCATGTTTAGTGCTGACACCTTTCTTTTTAATTTTTTCCCAATTTTTGAGTCATAGAGCATTATTGGCGAAAATAAACGCCGCGTTTTATCTTCCAAAGCGGAAAAAGTAATAAAAAATCAAATCTCAGCAAAATCCGCAACTTACGAGTATAGAGACAACTAATCGAATAAAATGAAAATATTAATTATTACATTTCCACGAGTGGGGATCAAACCCACTACATAATATCGAATTTGAAATTTTCTTTATCCAAATACATTTTTGAATCGTCAAATTAACATAACGTAATAAAAATAACTATAATTATAGTATTGAAATATATTTTAAACGTGAAACTGGTCACGATATTTGATGTAAGCAAATTATTTATATTGAATAAAACGCCTCGACTTAGACATACGAGTCGGTAATATTAGGCACCAGGCACGGGGTCGCACTGAAATGTGAAAATAAAACTAATTTAACGCAATCTACCGACTACTTACTTACTGGCCGTCGTGGCGCAGCGGCACAAGGGTGTGACTGTACCGCGACGCTTGTGACTTCGATCCCCACTCGAGGAAGTGAGATATTTATTTACGTTTATATTTCCATTTCGTCGCTTTGGTGTCGAGGCAAAGTGCGGCCTTGAGTTTTGCCACTCAACACGCAATGCCTCCAGAATTTTGTAGAAAGTGGAGAAAGGAGTGTTTTAGCACTAAGTTCCTTCTTCCTTGCTTGCTATGTGCGGGATACAGCGTGAAGCTTATAAAATATAACCAAAAAGTTCACATTTCCTCACTCAAAATGCCACAGAACAAGTTTTCGAACAAATACTCAGGATGTGATTATATTTTTGTCAACTAAATAGAATATAATACGTTTATGAAAAAAAAACAGGTTTTTTTGTTGTAATTTTTGCAGCGCTCGTCATTCGTAGTTGTTGTAGCAGCGGTGTCAGAATAGAGCACGTGCGGGCGCTTGGATTTGTATTGATGCTTTGTTAGACAAGTAGCTTCGAGCTTAGCGTAAATGGATATGTGTTTTTTTTTTTTTTATGAGACAACGTCTGACTGTAAACGCTATGATTGTGGGTTCGATTCCCACTCGGACCATTGAATTATTTTTATATTAGTGCTTCAGAGATCGTTTGAGATCTTCACTGTTATCTAAATTGGACTTATGAGCTTAGGTAGCTAAAGAAATCAATTTAAGAAATTTTAAATACCAGCAATCTGTATTTGTAATACAGGAAGGGAAACATATTATAATTGTAGGTTTTCATACAATATTCCAATACATACATTCAACAATCGAGACACGCAAAGCCGTAAACCAGTTATACAAGTTCCTAAATACTTAATTAGTGTCGCAAAATTATTTATTATATTTTAAAAATAGTTTTTTAAACATATAAGCGAATGTTTGTATTGTGAGAACAACGACGTTGTTTTATTATTCTTTTTGAAATGTTCAATCTGTTTTCCGTTTCTGATTTAGTTGTATTTGGATGAATGACGATTGGTCGAATCATTATTATTATTATTATATTTTATTATATATTAATTAAAGTGTTGAGGTGAAATTTTCGTTGAATTCAGCCTTTAAAAATTAACTTATCAAAGTTTGTTGTTTCTAAGCAAACTATTTACATTATTAAGATAGAGTACGGAATGATCAATATTAGTTTAATATAAGATCTATTATATATTATTATATATTAACATTGTAAATTATGTTTTTGTTTGTTCGCATGTCGAGTGTCACGTAAGCTCGTCTTTGTAAGTATAGTCGACGCGGCGTTGAGTTGGACACCTAGTGTCCAAGTCAGTTCAGTTCAGTCTGCCTATCCTGCTACATCCGGTATAAATAAAAAATAAAATAAACAAATCAAGTTATATTCATAAGTATTTTCTAGGAAATTTTTCACTTACAACTTTTTATGTAGGTGTAAGAAAATTACAGTGTAAGGCTACCTGAGGCTGTCAGGCGCAATTAGAGTTTGCTTCAGTAATTTATTAATTATATGTCAAGTACTCTTATGATTACTATTTTTGGTAACAGGCAGTGTGGGGCAGTGTGGAGCAGTGTGGGGCAGTGGGATATCTAACTAAACCCCACGATATATGTAGAGTTTAATTCTGCATTAGATAATGATTAGAAAATGTCGTTTCTATAGTTTTATAATTAGTTCAAAAGAGCTTCACAGAACAGGGGCCTTACGCACCTTCTAATTTAAGACATATTGGGTGAAGCTTCGTCTACCAAAGCGGGAAAACGAAAACAATTTAAACATACTCATTCTTCTGAGATAGCATTGAACCCACTACCACTACGTTTACAGTCAGACAACTTTTTTAAATTTAAATATAAATAAAACAGTTGACGTTTGTTTCAACCGGTACTTCAAACGGCTATACACAAAATAATTACTACTACTGTACTATAAGGTACATTGATTATACAAGATTGATTACACTAAGTTTATTGATCTCGCTACTGAGCGATCGTATCACAACATGTGGGCTTATTGTTTGAGTATTGAATAATTCAATACTTATTACAGTGTCTCCAGGCACCGTCTATTAAGACACTCTGTTCCCCGTGCACCGGACGTGGGCTTCATTCCAGTCGAAGGAATGTTGATAATAAAATTATTATCATTTTCCCTCTCTGGTCAAACAAATTGTGGCCTTAGATGGAGTCTTAGGCCACAGTGTACGCAGTGTGTAGAAAGTAGGCAGAAAGTGGAAACCGAAATATTATAATATAACTCTATATATATAGACAAGTCTATTTAAGTTATGTCGAAAGTACTAAAAAAACATTAAATATAGACGATAGTTGGTTTCGAGGGGCGCACTGCAAACGCACGGCACGTACTCTGTAAACGCGACGGTTGTGAGTTCGGATCCTTCGGATCAGATTATTTTAGTTATCTCATTTCTGCCACAAGCTTCGCTACTCAATTCATTTTCTCACAAGCTCCGCTACTTAACACAAAAAGTATGAAACGGAGTGTCTTATAATTAAATATATACGATTCTTGGTATTATTGTGATATAATTGGCAAATCGGACGTGGCTTTGTGTGATTGTTGTGGGTTCTAATCTCAATGAGGGGATAATTTATAAGAGTTACCCTAGTTTTGTCATACTTATAAAGACTTCTTTCATATCATATTATCCGGTTCGAGAAATAAATGGCTTGTGTTGAGACAGAAAAAAACTTTCTATTCACATTGATAAAGTTATAATTTACCCTTTCACGTAAGTTCTACACATTATATTTATAATAATCAGCTTCACGCTGTATCCCGCACACGGCAGAGTAGGCAGAGGGAACCTAGTTTTAAGACACTCCGTTCCCCACTTTCTGCGGAATCCTGGAGGCATTGCGTGTTGAGTGGCAGAAATCAACGCCCCGCTTTACTTCGCCCCCAGAGCGAAGAAATGGAACGTAAATGAATGTAAATAAATATTTGAAAATCAACATAAATAAATATTTCACATCCTCGAGTGGGAATCAAACCCACAACCGTCGCGTTACAGTCACACCCTTGTGCCGCTGCGCCACGACGGACTCAATTTAATAAATAACTTTCAAGTTTGATGATGATACAATTATTACAAGTGTGACCCACTAAGTTTAAATTTTTTTGGATTTTGTTACATACTTACAAAGCTACATAAATTATAAACTCAAGATTTATATAAACATTTTCTGTTTGGGAATCAAACCTACATACTTGTAGTGCTATCTATATTTACGCCCAAACTACGTTATTAAGTATAAAATTGCAGCTTCAAAACTCCAAAAGTCTATAAATATTTATGAACTACCCGAAATTCCCCAAAAAATACGGAAGTAACTTATAAAGTTATTTGAAATGCCAACACAGCAGACACACTTTACGCACACGAGCGTACAAAAAATAACGTTTTTGCCTTCCTTCCGACGGATATAAGGAAAGGGAAGGATATATTTTTAATATGAGGAGAGTAAGGGACAAAAGTCGTGGGAAACGCTAGGGTGACGGTATCCCATAGCGCTAGGACCCTATATGCATCTGTTGGGGTCAGTTTTAATTGCAACACCTGTTTTTTATGATAATTTATTGTATTGCAAATATGTAGGTACTTGTTTTGATGATAGATAATGTATTTTAATTTTTTAGTTAATGATCGAAATTAAAATCGAACTATTTATTATATATTTCAAAAACGTCACTATAGTAAAATTACGTAATTCAATAATTTTAAAGAATCCTCATATACTAAAGAATTTTTTTTTTATTATTCATTCGATCAAAGAATTGAGGCTTTCTTTGCAATACACTCTGAACTGGAGACTTAGTGAGTGGGATAAGAGCTTTAGAGTGAAATAAAAGTATTTGACTTTAATTGTTATTGAAAACGAATAAATTCACGCTTTGTAACTGTCTTACCAAACAGAGTGTATGAAAATATTAATTTACGTTAATCTAAATATTCTATTTAATTAAATATGTACGAAATCAAAATCGATCGCTTCCACAAATAACGAATACGAATACCTAATTATTATCGATATTCACTTCCACAAATTAAAAAGGGAATTAAAAACAAAATCACAGCATGAATATAGATAAAAATAATAATTTAATTTCTCTTTAATCGCAGGCGATTATACATATGTACATAATATACAGTATCGTATGGATACACACACAAAATATTTATTATTAAAAAAGACTAAATTCTCACAACCGTGCGTAAATCACAAATTATGTACAAAAAATATATATCTAATAATAACAAACAGCATTGAAATTTCGACAGGGAAAATGAAAATTATTTATTCCCGCTTGTGCCACAGCGCCACGACATCCCCTGTATTTGTATAAATTGAATGAAAATATTCTAAATATAGCCTCGAACCTTGTTGTATCTGTCAATAGGACTAAAATATTGTGATTCGTAATTTATTCCCTTAGAAAATATTTTTAATGTATAACATATATAAATACACATAAGTACATAGATAGATTACCTTCTATGTATATAATATATAAAATATCATATTATAATTAAAGCTTGGTATTTGGTCCCAAAACGTCTTAAATTAATAAACTTATGAATATACTATATAATTATCACACAACTTTATAACTAATTCTAGTAATTAACAGTCTTGAATATAAGTTTTGTAGCCGCACTTAGAGACGTCAATTAGTGTTTAATTGTTTTGTTTGTCTTCACGCTGTATCCTGCATATAGCAGGACAGCCAGAGGAAATCTATTGCGACTGAGTGTGGCGGAACACAACGCCGCGCGTAACTTAATTAAATAGATTTTTAATTTACTTTCATTTAACAAATGAATATCATCTCTAAATGCGGCTGTTCCATTTAAACTCTGAGATCGACAACAATTTTTCTAAATTATTTTATTAATTTGATGAAAATATTAAATTTGTAAATTATTCATAATATTTCTAGATATGAAGAGAATATAATATACACTTTATTTTACAAAAATCTTATATATGTATTAGATATTTATAAAGCTGGGTTATGTATGACTCTTTCTCTCTTTCGTCTTTTGCTCATAGAGAGCTAAGCGATGTAACTAGGCTCCAATTTTTAAACTACAAGTTGTCCCCTTTGCAGAATTGCAGGTATTTGCTTGTTACAAAAAATAGATACATTAAATATTCAACAAAATATTAATTTCCATTCTTAATACGCTAATTCAGCTCCCCAAGGTCTGTAGGGCTTGGAACTGTTTTGTGAATACTGATGATGAGGAGGATGGTGTGGGTATGGTGCAGGGTAGTGGGGAACTGTGGGGGCGGGGTGAGGTCCAGGATGAGGTCCGGGGGGTGCGGGTGGTCCTGGTGGTGCTGGGGGTGCCGGAGGGTAATGTGCGTAGCTTGGGGGAGCAGATAGAGGCGCAGCTATCGCAGTGGGAGCGGCAACCGACGCTGCAGTTGTCACTGGTGGTTCCTGCCTCAATTCTGTGTACCCATGTTGAGGTTGAGGAACACTTGGATATTGGTAGCCCCAGTTAGACTTAGCTGCCAGTTCTCTCTGCGCTGCAAAACATTGGAGGTGACTCATGAGGCGGAGACGAAGAGGATCCTGGATATCCAGACCTTCGCAGCTGACCAGGTATCTGGCGACTTCTGCAGCACATTCTCTGAATCCTATACTGTGGTAGTCCATGGCGTATCTTTGTGGGTCATACGCATATGTGTCAAGACCTGAAAAAAATTTTTATTTGTTAGAATTTGGTGTATTCACTTATTTATTTATGAGATTGTGACAGAATTTAAAATGTAAACACAATTATTGCTATTTAAATTTAGTTTTAGAGAAATATTTATAATTTAAATAAATTTTGATATTCCGATAGTATTGATAACAATTTCGGAAGATTCTAGCCAGTAGTAGCAGGCTTTAAATCGAAAACGTTATTTTTCTCTTTCACTTTTCAAAATCAAAAAAAAACAAACTAACATTCTTTTTACATACTACGTCTAGTTTGACAAGTTACAAGCAGCTGCACTAAAAAGGGTGAAAATTTAAAGATAAAAATAACCAGTCCGCACACAGACGCTTACATTCAAGTATTGTTCAAAGAAATGTATGAAATCAAGAAAACATAACTGCCTTTCATTTCTACCCTCTTTACACAACAAGTGGATGAAAGAGATAGCAGAATTTTTTCATAATGTGCGAAAAGGATGGACTAGTAACGGGATCCCCATGTTTCCGGCATCCTTGCTTAGGGGAAAAATTTAATATGAAGATCCGCTATAGTAGTAGTAGAGCTATTGAAATCGAGGGGTTGCAGTCACTGGGCCACCGGGCCAAGGAGATAACACGTAAATAAGATTTATTATGAGATTTGAATAAATGTTATATTATTATTTTTATTTTGTTTCGCGATAAAAAGTCTATTTTTCTTTACTATAAATACGAAAATCGAATTCACATGCACATCTTCAAGCAATGCTCGCGCATATTAAAAAAACACTTTATTTTCTCCCAAAACTAAGATGCTACAAGTATCCACATTTAAACTAGCCAACATTATTTTGATTAAATGTACATTGCCAATTTTTTGGACATAAAATTTTGCGTAAGCCCTTCACAATAAATATAAATTTATTCTAAAATAAAACCATTCTATTAATATATAATATAATTAAATAATCTGTTTGCAAAAAACCTCAAGTGAACACGAGCTCAAAGCTCGTCTATTTCATTATGTTTCCTGACTTCCGGCGCGGGGTCGTGGGGTAGTTTTTTCTTATATTTTTTAAGTTCAAGTGGGGTAGCAACCCTTTCGCTTCCGTTTTCTACAAACGTTACGTGATAGTACTATGCGAATGTAGATTAGATGTTTTTTTTTGATAACTTTTGTTAGATAGCAATGTCATTTGTAGTATTCAAATGGTCTTTTTAGTTTTTCTTAGTCACTGTCATTTTACTTCCAACCTTTATAAGTAAGATGTAAATTGGTTTTTTAATATATTAAATAAACTTATCACTTAAAATAGACTATATAAATATTTATCCTACAATTTTAACGATAAATTATGCCATTTTGGTATAATAATAAATTATTTGAAATAATGCACCAAACGTATACATATAGGAACAGATTTCCTCACATATCGAGCATAGATGTCATAAATATATAGTAAAGTTTATTTCTAGACAAATGTATTTTTGTTTTCCACCCGTATTCGAATTATTTCGTGTTGACCTGAGGAACCCTAAAAAAACCTTAGAGGAGTGTGAAAAACAAGACAAAATAACAAAGTACAAAATCCCCCTCATCCCCATGAGAAATCTAAATATTTCACCATCACAACATCTCAATCCCCCAAATTAATGTGAAAATGAAAGCGGGTAGAATTACTCAGCGAGGCTAAGCTTAGCATACGTTTGTACTGCGGGGTGAGAGGCGGTCGCGAGCTCGTTTCCCACGCAACCCCTACAAATAATTATCTTTAGTTTCAAACCCATTGAGTACCAGGTCATTTGATAACAGTGGGATGGAATATTGCAAGCATTTCATAGTTAAATATGTAGGCTTTACGTTGAATACGGCATACCATTACCAGGGGATATGGAGAGGGAACTTAGTGTTAAGACACTCTGTTTCCCACATAACACCAATTTTTCGAGATACTTAAAGTAGGTGGAAAAATTATAATTTGGGGGCGACTGTAACACACAAGCCTGCGACGAAAGCGCGATAGGTTGGGGGTCCCATTCCCACTTGAGGATATGAAAAGTTTAATACTTTCATTTCCTCGCTCTGGTAAAGCACGACGTTAAGTTCTGACACTCAACATGCAATGCGTCCAGAATTCGCCGGAAAATGGAAAACAATGTCATAATCAGAAAGGAGGGTCTTATCACTAGGTTCCTCTCTGCCTACGCTTGTGCGGGATATAATGTGACGCGAAAAAAAAATATTATAAAATATTGTTTTATTCTTGATTTAAAAATAAACCAGAATTAATGACCTTCAGCCTTCACAAACAAGTCCTTGACCCACTGAACTATTGTATTAAAATTCAATCAAAATATTTACCTACAGTGGACGCGTTTTGCTGCAGTACATTTTACATTCAAATGCACAAGCATTTGAATGTAAAAATGGTTTTCAGAGTATTTTTTGAATAACACAGAATGTACCTTTTAAAATTTTTTTTTATTTGTTTTAGTTTTTCAGCAATATTATCCACTGATTTGAACCCGTGATCCATTCACTTTATGATTTATTGATCTTAGAATAGACAGCCGATATCACATATCGTTAAACTACCGACCACTTCCTGTTCTTAGCGCCAGGTGTCTTTACCTCGGCTATTGTCCGTGTGAATATTGTTTTAATTAGGACTCTTTGACTCTTTAGGCTGTTTGTATTCTAATGGCCGAGTTCTCTCGCTTTGTATTATTACTTAAATATACGATCAAAATGTTGAAATTTGTCTGGAATGATGGAGAAAGATCAGATTTTCCATTTTACTTCCAAGCAAATAGTAATCAAAAACCAACCAACGACTATGAACTTAAATATTATCACTGTCAAATGTGAGCATCGAACCCACAAACATCGTATGACATCCTCGATAAATAGACTATCTAAAGCAAAAAGATTTCTATTTGAACCAGTAGTTGGTAAGGTTAGCACGTTCAATTAAATAAACTCTTCCGCTTTATGATATTAGTATAAATTATAAATAAATTCTCATGATAAGAATGAAATAATATCACATATTACTAATCCATCCACTGTTTCCTGTACCGCCATGTGCCTCCAGGTGCCTCCAGGTGTCTCTACCTGAGTCCACGTAAATGTTATTTTAATTGTTCGGACTTGTGGTTAGAATATATACGACGGTAAACTTTTTTGAAATCTTTTTTTCATCAAAATTTGACCAGATGGCGATGTTTTTTTTATCTTTAGTTATGTCATTTCTTTTAGTTGGTTAAGATTAATTGTTTTATGTTTAATTCTGATGCGGTCGCTTGGGAAAGGCTTAAGCGATATTGAATGTAGTATCGCAAGATCTAGAAAATGTTACAAATAACCCTTGTTTTCTTTTTTAGCTTCAATCTGTATCCTGCACATACCTGGATAGGCAGAGAGAATCTACATCAAGACTCTCCATTCTTGCCGCCTTACTTGGCGATTTTGTTTGTTTGATATTAATATTATTATTGAAGTCACGTTATAAACTTAGTTTAGATAAAATATTTAATATACGTTAAAATCAGTTGTGACCGCAATCCATTACTTGGTATTTTAAATTTCAAAGTTCACTCAGTACGGAAGTGGAAGTAATTTACTTAGTTATAAATTTAATTTTGTGGTTACCATGTCGCTTGAAAATTGCTTCAGGATACGCTTCGTATAATGTCTTCCATTCATATATTAACTGGGTAAGCAGAGATATTAAATGAATATTAAGTACCAAATCTATCAAAGCCAATAAAACAGACGAAATAGATGAAAAAAGTCCCTAAATGTTTAAATAAAAAAAAATTAGACCTTCCGCTTTTTAAACCGGACGTGCTATCATATCATTTACATAGAAAGTAACATAGAAAATTGAATCTTATATCAATATCAATATGGCTTGAAGTTTATCAACGTTGCATCACCACCTGTCAGACCCGGAAGCGTGGGAATGTGTCATTGATAACATGATAACGATGGCCATATTTTTTTAACTTCACGTTGTATCTTTCAGTGTAGAGCGTAACGTATCTTGGGCGTGTAAGCAGAAGAAATATAGTGTTAAAACGCTATTTTCCACTCTTTGCCCATCATTCAAGAGATTGTGTGTTGAAGAGTTGAACACAACCCCGTTCTACATCTTTACCACAAATATGCTTATACCTGGCTACGAGCGGGATACTGCGTGAAAGTAAAAAAAAAACATCAATCGACGCCATAACGTCAGATTTATATTTTTTAAAACGATTGTTATTTTTTAGTTTTGGCAGAAACCTAACGGTGCATTTTTAATTTGTAAAAAGCGGAAGGGAGTTTAACTTGAAGGAACAAATGACAGGATAAATGTTGATAGAACCGTTATATACGTAGTGTGCCGTAATAGTGAGTCTCTTAACGAATGTAATGCAGGTGTCGAATTGGATTAAGTTAATAAATTTAATTAAAAATGTGAGTTCGTTTTCAATATTTAAATATGTAATAAACAACTTTTATTACATATTTAAATATTGAAATATACTGAATATAGGATAGAACTTGAAAATATTTCATTTCCTCAACTGATAATCGAAACCCACAACCAGTTACCTTTTATTGACAAAAAATCAATTTACCTTTAGCATGGAGCATTTTCAAATGGTCCACAGTGAGTTGTAAAATCTCAGCTTTTTCCAACTTAGCGCTGCCCTGCTTCTCGCAGGCGGCCGGCACGAGCCTCTTTAGTTCTGTCAAAGACGTGTTTATTCTGTCTCTGCGTTTCTTCTCTATGACTCCTCTGCGACGCTTCCTTGTCATTAACTGACAAGAATCTCCGCCTGGCGATCTGGGAAGAATAGAAACAAAGGTAAAAAATAAAAAATAGACAGTATATTGTGTATACGTACAATATTGATTATTCATAAAGCGTTAAAATACTTCTGTTGTCAACTTCCACCGAATCCTTCAGGCATTGCGGTTGAGTTGCGGGACTCAACGCCTAAAGGCTCAAACTAGTTGTACGTACATATCTACACAAGACTGTGTAAAAATCTAAATATAAAATTAATTAATTTGTAAACGGAAACAACAGCTTCAAGCACAATTTATAATTAGCTCCTTGAATTTTCCTTCGCTAACGCAAACTTCTGAAATGTTGTAATACAAAATTACTTTGTAACTGAAATTATTTTATGTTCGGCAGGTGTTAAGGAAATATGTTAGACTTATTACACTCAAGGAAAAAAAATGTTTGCTTAAATGTTTAATTCATTTCTTCATTCTGGTGTCGAGACGAAGTGCGGCGTTCAGTTCCGCCACTCAATACGCGATGCCTCCAGAATTCGGCGGAAAGTGGCCGAAAGGCCTGAAAGGCTTCCTACGTAAAATAGTTAGACCAATGTGTTTCACATTTTAAGCGTTATCTTTTTTTCAGCGTCACGCTGTATCCCGCACACTGCAGAGTAAACAGAGGGAACCTAGTGTTAAGACACTCCGTTCCCCATTATCTTTTAATAGACATTAAAGAAAAACAAAGTGATTTATAAATGAGTTTGCTATATATTTTACAAAAATATTTACAGTTATTACGTAAAGGAAAAACGGATAAATAACGAATAGCTGGGTTAAGTTACGTATTGATTACTATGTGATTATTTACTGCTATTAAGTAATACAACCAAAAGGCTATAATTAGCGTAGGCGGGCTACGCGCTACGAGAGTGCTACGCTCCAAATTGTTTTCACAAGTATTAAGTTACATAGAACGAAAATTCTTATTGGAATCTTATTTTGATTGATATTGTATTACATATGATTTGTTATTGAGCTTATTATATTTTTGTGTAATATTTTAAAGTTTATCGTGGAAAGGTTTAGTTTTATTCTGTTTATGTTATACCCTCATGTTTACTTATTTACTGCAACTTAAAAATTAAAAGAGAAACTTAGGAGATATTTGTAGTGATTTAATTCTCTTTTATTCCTTTACGTATTCTTACCAAAAATGGCTCTTAATTGGCAAATTATAGTATAAGGTTTTATTTATCTAACCTACCTTGAATTCTAACACGTTTTGAACTATCATTACAATAATCACATATAAAAATATATATATTTTTTAAAACTTTTATATATAATAATAGAAACAATTTAAGAACTTACTGTGCATCTTTACTGCTTTCCTCTGAGAAAGCATCATCTTCGCTTTCCGAATGTGTCCTTTTATTTCTTTGCGCTGGCGCCGGTGGCGCTGGAGGTCCCCAACCGTAGCCCCACTGGGCCTGGGCTTGAGGTTGTATATTATTAGGTTCCATATGCCTTTGGTACTCCATTGTTATTAAAAAAACACTAGTTTTTAATGACAAAAAGTGTAAACTAAATAATTTGAAAGTCACAACATTACAACAACCTATCTATAGTCATAAACCACTATATTCACAGTTAAAGTTCACTAAGTTACAAAAATAATCACGAAAAAAGTTCGAAAAACTTTTTTTTTTTCAGGAAATTCGTAATTAACAGGCGGAGTGTCGCCGGTATCGTGCGCACGCGTCGGGCGGCGTCCGCGGAGTGTGCGCCCTGTGCGCCGCGTGGCGAGCACTGTGCCGACCCGCGGCGATACTTGCTTCACCACGGGACTAACACCGGCTGGACTAAAGTATACCTTATTATAAAGAAATAGAACTTAAAATGTCAACTAATTATTGATAGACCTTTGAGTATAAAGCTTTTGAAATTGAGCTTTATTTTTAAGGGAATTAGGGGTTATTTTTTGAGCTTTGTCAAATCAAAAAGGGCTTGATGTTACTTAAGATTTATCATATACAGTAGCATTTGCTAAAATAGATTTTGTGTTTGTAGGAATAAGACTGAAAATTGTTTATAATTAGTTTATTATATTTAAAAAGGCCGCGTGGCCGGCGCACGGTGATTGTCAATTAAAATACGCAATTTTGTATGGAACAATGAGCTTTTGTCTAAAGTTAAGGGATGTATGAAGACGCGTGTCGCTTATGTACTCGAATGTAGGCGATTTGATTTGGAAGCTCTTTTGTTATGTATTTTGGCTAGTTACGTACCCTAGTTAATAAGTTTGTGAGATTCACATTTTTGGATAGTATTATAAATTTATAAATATATATTATATATATTTTTTAAATTTTATTTTCAGTTCGTTTAGTATTAGTTTAATTTATTTAGCAAGTTAGACTTTTTTTATTTTTACATAATCTTCGCATTTTGTTAAATAATAGATATTTTGATTTAAATTTATATTTTCATTTCTTCTCTCTGGTGTCGAGGCAAAGAGCGGCGCTAAGTTTCGTTACTTAACATCCAAAAACTCCATGAAATTCGGTAGAAAATGGACAACGGAGTGTCATAACACTAGGTTCCTCCTGCCTACTATGTGGGTCATACAGTGTGAGCATATATATGTGCTTTTTTCTTTTAAGGGGTTCCGTACCAATTTTAATATTAAACTGAAAGTATCTATAGTTTGTTGTACAGCAGGCGTATGTATATCTTGATACTTCCACGCGATCTTCAGAAAAATGACCTTGACTCTCTCGTCGTCAATTTGAAGAAGCAGACAGACAAAGAGATGGACAACAAAGTGATCTTATAAGGGTTCCGTTTTTTTTTCTGCGATACGCAAACCTAAAGTTAAGTGAAAAAAATATTTTGTACAACTATAATAGATTCCGCAAGCTTCTACACGCGGATTAAACGATTACTCGAAGAAATCTTGCAATTTTTTATCATTGGCACGTCAAAATGTCAAAAAAGTCCTTAGTCTGTTGTCTATTAATCTTGTATCTATAAAAGATTTCCGACGCGTATGATTAGATGTCCTTGATTTTCAAAGAAGGTCTCTTTGTGTGCTGAACAGGCTGAATACGAACTTGCTATCATCTAGTGTCATCGCCTTATCGTTTTTTACTGATATACCCGCCCTAAAATAATCGTCTTCAGAGTATATTTAAAGATAAAATAAAAAAAATAAATCGGCTTCACGCTGTATCCTGCACACAGCAGGGTAGGCAGAGAGAACCTAGTGTTAAGACACTCCGTTTCCCACTTTCTGCCAATTTATGGAGACTCACAACCCGTCGGTTTTACAGTCGCACTCTGTGCCTCTGCACCACGGCCTCAGTGCTTAAGAATCGGAGTGTCTTAACACTAAATTTCATCTACCCACAAAATTGTTTTTAAAAAAAGTTTTTGTTCAAGGGTCATGTTTAAGCATATGTGTAATATTAGTATAAATAATATAAATTATTTATTAAAAACTAGGAATAATATTTAACGGTTATATTTCTCACCAACTTCATCTAGATTGCATTATAGTTCTAATTATGAACGAATCTTTCGAGCACAAGTAAAAAAGAATGTCAAGGTACATAAAATCAACTCAAAAATGGCTCATACAAATCCATCCACATGGGATCAGGTCACACAGTCACTGTATAATGAAAAAATATATATATCAAAAAGCTCAATTTTTTCAAATTTAACCCATTTTTTGTGGGCGTGAGAAATTATTGGCAGGTGCCTCTTAGGTCCCATTGTATTCATTGTTGGCGAAACTCTTTACATTCAAGCAAATACTTGAGATATACTCAAATATTGTATAAAATGTATTTGATTGACTATTTCTTTTGATTCGTTGTTTGTGGGAATATTTTAGTTGTTTATGTTTATTCTGGTCTAAAGCTAATATAAAGTGTATGAACTTTTAGCAATATTTTGATAGATTTTATAATATTTTAATATTTATTGTATCCGCATATTGGGCCTTAATGCATCGAGTGACTGTCAGTATCGCGATCATGTCTTGGCTGGTGCACCCCAGTATCAACTTGAACCATTTGATTGCATTGAACGTGGAGCCGTTCGAACCATTGATAACCCAATGATTTGTGACAGACTTGACATTTTGGCTTTTCGAAGAGACGTCTCCTCGCTGTGCCTTCTCTGCCCCATTTATCACGGGGAGTGTTCTGAAGAAGTGTTTGACCTGTCGATGAATTTTCTAAGCGTACATTTCGTCAAAAGTTAAAATATCATCCACTCCACCTGGATATGTGGTACTCCACTAATGTGCTGCTTCGTACGAACTTCCTTCCACGCGCCACGGAACTGTGGAATGGCCCGCAGCAGTGTTTCCAGGTCGATATGACATGGGTACCTTCCGTTCTCTCTATTTTAGAAGATCAAGTCTTTCCATAATAAATATTAGATATAACTACAAAAATATTCCAAAAATCTCTTCAAGCCGCTCTTTAGAATTATAATGGAGCTCTCGATCAGTCAAGACCATTAACTACCACAATAAAAATGTAATACACTTAGATATAATAAAAAAATATTGTAATGTATTATCATATAACAAGTAACAGGCCAAACAAGATTGACCTTTTAACCACCCTTAAAGTTATAGAATAGGGGAGAACTCTTGCCAGCAAGGGGTGTCTAAATAAACTGGACGTAGGTTCTGTTCCCGTGTGAATGCGGGCGCAGCAGTACGAGGGTGGTATTAGAATTATTGTTGATTTTTGCCTTCAATTTGAGATGTGAAGGAAAATGTGGGAAAACGTTTGTACTTATTTAAAGTAATTTCTGTAAAAAGACAAGACGTCGCCCGTGACATGACACGACATGAAATGGATAATTCGATGTTTTCGCTGGTGATTGATGATTCTCCAATTTTGGATAGAGAAAGAAAGGACTTAAACCCGTTTACACAAGTTACTTCTATTAGGATGCCGTTTTTATTCTTCTATGAATGAGCACGTAAAAAATAAATCATTCTCAAGACCGATCTCAGAATTGAGAATAGTTTATAAATACAGTCCTAAGAGAGGTTCTTTTAGTGGTCTTTAGTCGAGTAGTTGCATATGTGCGTTGTCCGTTAGTATAAATGTTTTATTTTATAATTGCAGTATTTGGTTCTTTTATAGCTACACTTAGGAAATAATATATTTATCTCTTTTAGAAAATACTTTGCTTTTCTTTAGGCGCGGGCTCAAATAAAAAATCAAATTTGTATATATTTTCGAAAAAAAAGTATAATAACATGGAGCTTAAAAAAATGACCTGTCATCTTATCAAAATCGAAGAAAATCAATTCCATTCCCCTCAGATATGTAGCTATTGATATTAAATAATTTCACGTCGATTTGCCTCCCCTTCTATAGTAGAGGAGATGCGCGTGCGCAACGCGTGTGAGCGCGTGCGCGGCACTTTCACACCGTTGGGAAAAACGTATAAACATACGTTTAGATTAAATGTGGACTAATTAACTTTTTTTTACTTTCCTAAAAAACGTGTAACAATCTGGCGTCTGAACTATAGAAAGTGGAAAACGGCCTACTTTGCTATATGTAACATACACTACAGGTGAAGCTAAAAAGCCTCATGGAAAACGTCCAACAATATTCGAAAGGTTTCGGTTTTGGAGCGGAATTTGTCCTGCTACGTTCAAACTTTGACAGTAGGGCAGGCAGAGGGAACATAGTGTTAAGACTCCGTTCCCCACTTTTTTTTTATTACATATACGAATTTATTTTTTCTAGCTCTTTTCTATATAACAGAAACATTTTATTTATTATAAAAAATGTATCTTGACTTAAAAATAACGTAAATAAAATTATTCCCCCGAGTCAGAATCGAATGTACAACCTGATATGGTCACCCTCGTGATAAGTAGCAGGTGATCTTTGTTTACGGCCGACGCGAGTTCATTGCGAGGGTGCTCCAAACATTTTCTCATGACTTTCTAGTGGGCTGTAGGGTTTGTACGGTTGTTGTTGTAGGGTCGGTTGGTTAAATGCGGTTATAATTTATAAGGGTTACTAATGATTATAACATTTTTTTTAATATGATACAAAAATATTGTTTGTATGTTGTATGTTACCAGAGCGAAGAAATGAAAATATAAACGTTATTAAATATTTCAGTTCCCCGAGTGGAGATCGAACCCGCAGCCTTCGCGTTACAGTCTCACCCTTGTGCCGCCGCGCCACGACGGCCTCTAGTTTGTTTTTAGTTTTTAAAAAGTATATATTTGAAATACTTTGAACCTATACTTATGATAATGAGTCAGTTGGAAAGTTGGCTTTTGTGTAAGATTAAATATTTGTTTAGTAATTTTACAAAGTATTAACACACTCTGTTTCTCTTAATCCGTCCACTTTTCAAGATATTACTTATATATTTATTGCTAAAACTTAGCGCCGTGCTTTGTTTCCCAGAGTAAAAAAATAATATATGTTAATTACTCTCTCTCTTTCCTCCATCAAACCTAAAAGAATCTCTCCTCTTCAACGACAGCTTCAATTTTACATTATTGTTACAATTTATAGTTTTTTTTTATTCTTACAATTATTACATAAGATCAAATAAATCTAGTGACATCTATTGGGAATAAGCTGAACTAAGTGATCTTTTCAATGTAAAAAGCAATTTTTAATGCGTGAATGATTTTTTCTTCAGCCTTTTTATTTTTTAAATAATATAATAGCTAAATGAAAACGATAATTTTACTAATAAAAATCAACGCCATCTATGCATATTTCTTTAAATGAACACTAAAACAACAAAAATACTCTAGACAAAGGATTTCTATTTTTCACCTATAGCTGTATAGGTAGAAAAAAGTTCGTCTCATGATATTTTTGGCGTTCCGCAGCTGAATGGTACATTCAAAACTTTTGATATATGTATTGAATAGATTTGTATGTCAGTTGATCCGTATGTCACAGGTATTTTATCAGGAAACTGTCTTTATGAGAACCCACAAATAAGAAATAAGAAGGGGATTACGTAAAAAATATTCATCAGTTGTATATGAGATGTATATATATATGTAAACGTCAAACTACTACTACTAAAATATTTTATGATATTCAATCAAAACATCTCTTAAGGGGATTTATATATTAAACAACAACAAAAATAAGCATATTATCATTGTTTTACTTACAAAAAAAAAGTCAATCAAAATCGTCATCATCTTTAAAATCATCCACTGTCATAGACGTAATTAGGTGTTGTAAAGTAACTCCCGTTCTTGGGACCATCCCACACCCATACCTGCTAAGCAAACAACTATTCTTTTAGCAGCTTCGTTCTCAATTCTTGGCGCCTTAACAGCAAGAACTAGGGAGGGTTGCTGAGAGGCAAATATAAGCTTGGAATAGTAGATTTTAAATTTGAAACCACAAAAAAAAATTTTTTACACTTTTTATTTACAACATATATCGCAAAAATCAATCATAATCTTCCGTAGCGTCTTCAAAATCATCAACCGGCATCGGCGTATCTAGATGGTCTAAGGTAACTCCCATTGCTTTTCTTAGGACGGACACAGGTGCTAGGGCGCCGGGAGGTACCCTAGCAGCCATACCCGCTAAACAAACGGCTACCCGCCTAGCAGCCTCTTTCTCAGTCCTCGGCGCCCTAGCGGCTAGGGCTAGTGCAGGGTGTTGGGCGGCGAGTCTTGAGCGCTGGGCGCGCTCTAGGGCGGCCAGTAAGGAGTGAGTATGGCGTAGGGCATTAGTTAAACCGTAGTCCTTGGATTGGGCTTCAGCGTGTGATATCCATTCTGTGTCCACGCCTAGGTCCGCTAGGGTGCGTAGGGCGGCGAAATCGATTTGTACTTCCTATTGATAAATATTTTTTTTATTATTTATTTAGCAAATAAGTAAAAAATTATTTATAATTCTATAGATTTACGGTGAATGTGTGAGAAATATCAGTGCCTGGGGCTTACAATCGAAGTGTAGGATTAAATGTGCTTTAAAGTTCACCTTTTCACGAATTTAAATTAGTATAGCAAGATAATAATAATATAACAACGCCTAACTGCAAGCACGACGGTTGTGGGTACCATTTGGGGATAATGACAATACACATACCTCTTCCTCCTTAGGCAGTGGTTCTTCAACTTGTTTCTTCTTATCAGGGAACAGTGCTTCCATATCATATATATGCTGCCAAGGCGAGTCGGGTGCGAATCTAAGCATTTCCTCGTTGCCCTGACCCGTTTCTGATGCTGTGGAAATAAAAAAAACTATATGTATTATGAAATAGCTCATTGTAGAATTTGATCATTAATTTTGATTTTTAATATGTTCAAATAATGTCTATATAATGAAAAAAATTAAAAATGCACAAGTAAAAAATTACAAAGGTTATTATTTTTAAAATACAGATGGATTTTAAAAATATAACTAAAAAACTAAAATATGAAATATTTTTCTTCCACAAATCAGTAAAGTTACTTTTATTTACAATATAAATACTTAAATAACAAAAAAAACACACAAATTCAATCTATAAACTTACGTAAAGTATGATAAATCAAATGTGATTCGTCCTTAGTCAGCGTAGCGAAGGTGCCGTCGTACGCGGGCGCGTACGAACTGAATGGCCCGTAGTGTAATGGTCTCACACATTTCGCTAGATTCCTTCTATCTTCTCTTGGAGCTGGAAATGAAAGGGAAATAATTAGTTGACACTTCACTTTAGAAAATGATTATACTCGTAATTCTATTCAATTCATAGAAGTATGCTATTTTCCATTTCATGACGTTACGTAAATTTTTCCGTGAGCCGACGTTACATACAATCAGTTTTTTTTCTTGTGTAAGTATACGCGTCTCGAACACGTGTTTACAGCTTTATCTATATATTACGTTTAGTTTGTTCATTCGTTACAAGTAAGTAAGGTGATGGAACAAATCATCACAATATAAATATCCCGAACACACTTGTATATCATGTCTTGGTTATTAGAATATGATAAAGATATTATAATAAATTTCGTATGTATAAAAGTAGTTATATCTGTAAAAGGCTGATCAGAATGCTGTCATGGTCATAGAAGATGCATTTGATCAAAATTTAAATATGCGCTAAAATGTAATATTGCAAAAAAATTGTTAATATTATTATGAAAAAGAAGACTTACTATGTAAAGTTCCCGTTCCTTGAGTCAATTTTCCAATATACTGCCCAAGGGTCAAAGGTTTATCATCTCCGGTGCCTTCTACGGTATGTGTCACTATGTTTAAGGTTGTTTTGCCTTCTGAATCCATTCTAGGAAAAGCTAGTTGAAAAAGTAAGTTAAAACTATTAGTTAACTTTTATTACCATTTTCAGCTTTGGATTATCATAACATGTTTTGGAGCGATATTGTGGATTTGATACCATTTACCATTTTTGGTTGAATACAATGGGAGAATGGAAGGGTGTCGTTAAAGTTATGTATTTATATTAAAAACTCCGAAATTTGTGATAAATGTGTACTAAAAAAGCCTTTTTTTAAAACTTATGTGCAATATTTGTTGTATTAAAAACACTTGAACGTCATGATTTCATTGAAGAAAGTCTAGTATAAATATATTTTTCTATCAATTATTGATTTATGTTATCATAGCAACACGCAAGTCTGACGACGATCAAATTTCCCACTTTCCACAAAAGTAAAATACACAAAATTTAAATAAAATTACCTTTCTTAGCCAGCCGTCGTCTATGTTGTTCCCTGGCTGCTTCCATCTGTATCTTCACACTGTCACCACTATCTTGCCTATCTTGACCCCCGTCTGATACCACTTCTGCTTCAGAACCCCCGCTTTTTATGGGACTGCTTCGTTTTAATACTTTATGCTGAACAGACAGACATATATTCATGGTTATAAGGTAAAACATGAGTACATATACAAAAATTCATGCATCAAAAACTATTATTTTCTTCCGCTATGTAAATCGGTCAATATAGGCTCAATATAGCACAATACAGTTTATTTAATATATATATAAATATTTAGTGTTAAGACATAGTGTACTCGATTTTGATTTGATTATTAGTTTAAATATAAATTCGCCCAAGTGGAAATCGAACATACAGCCGTTAAATATTAAACCGAAGTTATGTCTCGAATATTTATTGAATAATATTGATCGTATATTGGCCGCTTTATTGAATAGCATGCAAAAGTCTGCACTATAATATAGGACGTTTCAAAACTAACAACAAAACAAACATTCAATCAAAAATTTGGTAAAGCGTAAAAAAGTCTAGGACATTATGGGCGAGAACAGCCAAGATGCGATGCCAATTGTTCTTTTTTGTCTGTGGTTTATACAAGATTTTGACGAAATACTTTATGATTATTTTAAAAATAACTAATAAATAATTAAAAAGAATTATATAAATCACCTTTTTATTATTTTTTTTATGAATTGTAAAAATAAATATAGTACAATATATAATAGATTTACTTTAATTGAACACTTTATCAAAAAAATTGTCACTTCGTTTTTATTAAACTAATTTAGTACATGAATCATAAAAAATATACCTATATACGTATGTTTATATCGAAATATAAACCAATTCTATGTTATTAATTTAAATCAGTTAATTTTTTAGTTCATTTAAAGAAGAACACTAATAGATTAAAAATTATAAAGCTATATACACACATTCATGCTAGTTTTTTTTGTGTCTGTTCTCACCCGCGGTGCTACTACGTAATATATTTATATTGCAAACCTTTCGACCGTTTGTCCTTAACGGCTGCATTGTAAAACATTCATTTTATAAACAAATTACTTTTCATTAATTAATAATATTAAATTTTGATTAAAGATGTTCCAAATAATACTTTTTTAGAAAAGTTGATTTGAACCTGCGTCTCATGACAACCACTAAGCTATTCATTCTCATATCTCATATTTTGATTTTACACAATTTCGGCTACATAAATATAATATTGCCATAATTATCCTTTTGCGAAAGAATGCTATTAACTATATATTTATAACATTATGAAAATATTATTCCAATAAGGAAATAAAAAATCTGTACACGCAGTGAGATAATAAGTTGTCACATGTTTTCTAAAACAGTATTTCACTTTTCTAAGTGTAACATTTTAAAAATGCTAGGAATAACTAATATAGTTTTGGCTAAGTAGCAGAAAACCGTCACCTGTTGTCCAGACTAATCATTCAAATTTTTTGTTAATATGTATAAAAAATGTAGTATGAAATCTCGAATACTTCTATTTAAAACTATTAAATAAATGTTAAATTACATCAAAGATTAAATAAGAAGTGTTATTCGCAGCATCTTTATTTTTAGATTACAGATAAAATGTTTACATAACATATACAATACAGGCAGAAGGGTTCACTTCAAGTATTCTTGTTATATCATTTTGTATATTATTAGTAATACATACATAATACTTATTTTTATTTAAAGAACTTATATTATGCAGTTGTTCTTTTGTTAACATTAAATTTGTAATAATAAGAATAAATTGTACTTTCATTCCAAAAAAAAAAATTAACACAAACTACAAATATAACTTACCACATCCATTTTCCCAATATCGAATCCCAGTTCCCGAATAGGTATTTCATACATATATGTTAAAATGTCTCCTAAAGGCCTTAACTTCTGAGGTGTTAGTTGCTTTAGACCGGCATGTAAAAGGCGTTTGGCCGCTTTGTGGTAGACCGTACCAGGCTTGTTATATTTCATTGCATTGTTACACATTATTTTGAAATCACTCTGTAAATGGGATAAAATTATTATGGACATGTTATTCTGTTTGTAAATGTGAGGGTTGTGAGTTTGATTGTCACTCAGAGGATTGAAATATTTTTTTTAATTCAATTTTCTGCCACTCAATAAACAATGTCTTGATTACTGTCTGTGGGGAATGCCTATCCTACTATATATGAGATTTAAATCCCATTAAAAGAAAAAAATATTAAAATGCAGCAGGTCTTGAGCCTGTGCCTGTGTAAAAATCCTGACTACTAAAGCTTAGTGTGAAGTGTGGGTAAATTTTTTAATTTAAATTTCTATATAGATATTGGAGATATGGCCTCTAGTATTAGTTATAGGTTTTGTAATTGGAAATGAACTATGTTTGAAATAACCATTTTTCAACTAAAAGTATAATTAACAATTATCCTGTGCACCATGACTGTAAATATAAAGGTTCTGGCTTCAGCCCACACATGGGGGAATAAATAATTTTCATTTTTCTCGTTGTAGAATTGAATTGAGCCTTGAATTTGCACAGACAATCCCTTCTTTTAATGTAGTCAGATAAAAAGCACATTTCAAATCATTCATCATCATTTAAATTAATATCTGCCTTGTGTTATATTAACAAAGAGAGATTGTCTTAAAACTATTCTCCGTTTTCTGGTTTCTTGGTCTATTCTTCAGGTTTCCTCTGCCTACCCTGTTATATGTGGGACACAGGGTGAAGCTAAAAATATATATATCAAAAACACTTACAATAAAACAATTAAGCGATTTGTATTCATTATCATCAATCTTTTGCTTCATTGTGGAGAAGTCCATGGGTTTTTTTATAATATTTGAGTAGTTTGGTGCAAAATTATCATTCACAGGCCATGCAAAGAACTGGTGTGGGTCCCGTTTCTCCAAGTTACGTAGAAGTTGTTCCAAAAGTCTAGATAGTGGACGGCGTTTTTGACTAGCCTGTGAACATTGTGATTAAATGTAATTCCACATTTAGGAAATATTTATACCGTTCTATAAAACTTATTAAAATTTTAATGAAATGGAAGCATAGAAGTTGAAACAAGAGGCAGTGCGCTCAGTTTACTAACTCATAACATTAAAATTTCTTGAGATTGTACAACTTATCCCACTATGTTGATTTTTTCAGTTTTATACATATAATAGGACAGGCAGGACATTGGCTGTTGAGGAGCTAATATGCAACCTTGTGTCTAAAGTTTGATGTTGTGCTGCCATATTATAATAAGTTCATCATTATTATCAATGGTTATGGACTTTAATTTCTTACTTTTAGTACACAAGTGCGAGGTTCACGGTGTGAAGCCGGTGATATAGGGCCAGGGCCTGGACTTGAACGACGATACATTTTTTTTAATCCACTCTCATCTTCAGTTTCATCATCTTCTGATTTAATCTATAAACCAGATAATATAACCAATTTATTAATGAAATAATTTGGTTTTTCTAATTTTACAAAGCAAATATTAAAAATGATGATTAAATCAATATTTTTCTATATAATTTATAGAAAATTTAAGACACTGGTTGTATTGTCTCGTTTTTTGAAGTCAAATGAATATGTAAAAGGATCTTACAACAACTAAATCAATTTCCCGACGTCGTCTTCGCTTCTTCTTTACTTTGCCCTCACTAGTTTTGGGATCATCAGTGGACATGTCCGCCACATTTGAATGTTCAGCATCGCTCATATCACATATTTCTTCTTCTACAAAAACATTGAAACACTTATTAAATGACTAGTTCAAATTAGAAAAAAATATACAAGCGTCGGTTTGAACAATTGGTTTTTTCTTACTGCAACTTAATTTTTCCACGTCGTCCATATTCCTAGTAATATATATATATATATGTAAAACAAATAAAATTAATAAAATATCGATATTATATAGTCAGAATTTAAAGTCTATTAATATTTATATTAACTACAATTATTAAGGAACCATTTCTGTGACGTTTCGGAATGCGAAGCTAATTTGACGTTATTAGTTAACGCTTGACAAATTTCGTTCCATTTTACGTTCGGTTTTTTAAAGTTAAACAAAATTGTATAGCTGATAATAAGCAATAACTTTTGTATAAACAATTCTGGAATACAGCTTTGGAATATTTTAATAAATAGCACGATATATTATAAAATAAATTAAATTATTCTTTGTTTTTAATAATTTATCTTCAACAAATAGTTGTTAGTAACTAGGATCCGTTATATACTGTGCTCGGCGATTTTGCGAAATTTTCTGTTTTTCCCGCACGCACACCCTAGTAGAAACCCCTGGGCATCCTGAAGGCGACGGTGGCCCGCAACAGGCGGGCCTTCCACCGAGGCGTCATAGTAGAGTGCGCGAGCGATGGAGAGGGTTTCCGCTGGGTTTTAGTGGGTAGGATCGGATTCACCGGTGAGTCCCACAGTACCACCAATCCGTAAGGCGCTTGCCTTCCGTATGGGCGGTCTTCGTAAATGCATTTCCCAGCGTTATAAAAAAAAAAATTAGTCAAAGTTCAATCTGTGCGCATAAATTCTGCCCAATAATATTTAAAATATTTTTTTTTTTGTAAATGGTACCATTCTTTTTTTCAAATAGGGTACCTAATTATTTTAATGAATAAATGTCTGTATTTTAAGAATTATTGAAAGAAAACAAAATATTTTTACATATTTTTAAATATTTAATAACTTTTATAATATAATAATACTTTTATAAATCGCATAGATTTCCTCGTTTGTGATCGGAACACTTGTTTAAACTTTAAACTTTAATACGCATATGATTATGACAAATTTAATAAGTATAAAGTTACTGAAAAACACTTTTGAAAACAATACTTTTATTTTCTGTTTCAATTAATTATTCAATATATGAATGTTTGATTAATCTGTTGTTTTTATATTTAAATC
Source organism: Heliconius aoede (assembly GCA_037355905.1). NCBI lineage: Eukaryota > Metazoa > Arthropoda > Insecta > Lepidoptera > Nymphalidae > Heliconius > Heliconius aoede. The sequence goes on along the minus strand of JBAIZZ010000163.1, from coordinate 425,933 downwards.
TCAATCATGGTTGTGTTTTATATGCCTACTTACAACAATTTTTGGGAGACTATGAAAGCTTGCTCACTCTGTCTTCATTGTCTATAGATTTTTTTATCCTATATAAATAATAAAACAAACTTTATTCCTCATATATCAGTGTAAGAAAAGAGGGAAACCCAGTGTTGAAACACTCCGTATTCCACACAATTTTTAAGTTTGTCATTCCAGTGAAAATTATACATATCTCCCCGTGGGTATCGAATTAAAAATCGTCGTGTTTACAGTCAGTCGCGGCGCTCCGACGATATACTTCGATTCGATCGATATCGAACATATATAATATGTATAATAATAATTATTGTGGCACATTTAAAACTTGGCTGTCGTCAGCATTTGGTGGTAATCGATTTGAATTCCAATTAAGGAATACCTACTTATTTTTAAAATAACTTGGTTTTTATGTACTTTTGAGACCATTAACACGCCTATATCTGTTGTGACAAGGTTAAGGTAAGTTTTGTTTAACAATGAAATATAAAAAAAAATAACATCATTACTTATTTTAGAAAACATATAAAGATTTGAACGTAGCGAGCGGGATTTGAAACCGTTTAACTATCAATCTGTAGATCACGACTTAAAGAAAGTGTCTGGCAATACGTTCGCATTTCGTTCAGTTCCACTATTACAGCATCTTCCGTGTTATCCTCTAATTAAAACCACCTGGCTAATAGAAAATCAAACCTAATAAATCTCGATTCGATACGTTTATACTTTACTGTTAAGATTTTTTTATATATTTATAGATTTAACAAGGAGATTCTAGATAAATGTCTTCCAAGCATGTGCACTACATGTTGTATCTATAGTATAGCCATCTACGAGTATATAAGTTCGATTCCCACTCGGAAGAATAAAATATATATTACGGTATGGTATTTATTTTTACTAATAACTATAGCAATTATATTTTCTACCTTCTAAATGTTACATATCAATCTAAACGTAACTACATTTATCAATCTTTACTTTCATTTTCTCACAGTAATTAACAAATTATGGCTATTAAATTATTTTTTTATTGAACACTTCCGGAAACGGTGCTTGCGTTTTATCGAACATGTTAAAAAAATGATCACAATTTTTTAACTTCCGGTAGCTCCCATCAGTAGCATTCCGAAATGGCAGAGGGATCCAAGTAGTAAGACGCTTCGTTCTACACTTTCCGCCAAATTTTTATATAGCCCAGCAGCGTCAAAAACACAAAGCGTGGCGTTTAGTGCTGCCATTCAATGTCAGGTACGAACCCTATATGTGGGATATCGCGTGAAAATAAAAAAAAAATACATTAAAGGAAATATATCGACCGCATGCAATGTAAACGGTCTCCTCTATATATAGATATCTCTAAACGCCTATGAAACGTATCTAACGTTGTAGTGTAGTGTTGGATTGATCGCCTTTGTTATTAAATATAACACGAATACGACGTTCTTAGATTAACAATCGGTTTTATATTATTGCTAAGGTGTTGGCTTTAAGGTTTTAGTTTCGCCACTCAACATGCAATGCCTCCAGTATTCGCCGGAAAGTGGGGAACGGAGTGTCTTAACGCTAGGTTACCTCTGCCTACCATGCTGAGTGCGGGATACAGCGTGAAAATGATTTTATTTATATATGTATATAGTTTATACTTAAAATAATCGAAGTTAAGAGTTGTGACCTGTGAGTTGTCTATTGCCGTTTAGAGAAACGAAATATTTAATATTTTCATTTAAATATATAAAGTGTGGCCCGCCAGATGCGGGATACAGCGTGAAGCAAAACAACATGTACTTAGCTATACGTTTTGAAATTCCTTTAGTGTTAAAACTTTTTTTCATTAGTATATGAAATTCTTGCTAAAATCTTCACTTTATCTAAGAAATTTGAACCTCGAACCTCGGTTATATAATTAAAATGCGAGATGCGATCTACGTGAAGGACAATATTACCTGATAATCTTATAACGATCTAGAGATACGTCGCCTCCGTCACATTTTATATAAGCCTTGCATGGCGTGGACACTATTTTGAATTCTTAATAAATATTTTTGAAGTCGTCGTGGTACTGTGGCACAGCTTCTAACGGTAAAGGCGACTGCGACTGTTGTGGGGTCGATTCGTGATCGGGGATATGAGTTCAATTCTTATTTCGTTCTTGTAACAAAACAGAGTGTGGCGGTAAATTCTGCCTCACAACAAAGAATGTTTCAAAAAATAATGCTGTTGGATGAAAACAGAGTGTCTTGACACTAGGTTCACTATCCTAATATATGCGAGAATAAGTGTAAAACTATAATATAAGCTTTCGCTATATTATATAAGAGCAATTACACATTATTAAGTACAAATTTGAACAAATCATTTAGAAATATAAAAAATGTTGTAATGGTAGGACAAGGGACCAGCTCAACTTTGGCAATGGCTCCAGAGAAAGAGTCCTCCTTATGATACGCACCGTCTCATGTCTCCTGAACTCTATTGAGATATTCTCTATTGAGATAATAATATAAGGTAGGCAAACAAAAAGGGATTCATCACTCCTTTCTCCGCCTTTATACATTTTTCAGCTTTTATATAGCAGGGTAGGCAAAGGAAACCTATTGTTATGCAACTCTGTTCCCCACGCACGTATTGCGTGTTCAGTGGCGGTAAAACATTTTAAATTATAAAATGTATCGGATAAAGCAGAATATAATCACGGTATCCACATTAATTCAAACCATTCAAACCATTTAAGAAAATTCAGTCTAAGATTCTACAATAAAGAACATGGAGATGTTATTCATCACTGTAATTGTAATATAAAGTAGAGCTAAGTGGTTACTTCTACCCTCATCTATTCTCTTTCTTTGCTTCCTTCTAAACCTTGCAATGTATTTCGATACTGTTATTGTATATTTCAATATTTTTGTCTAGTAACTACCCACCTAAATAAGGTTTTGGCTGCTTCATAAAATTAAAAAATTCAAATTAAGGCTGCTTTATTATGTTAATTTTTAACATACTTTTAGTATTTAAGAAAAGTTAAGAGACATGTCATTCCTTATTCTAGATCTCAGATCTCTAGATACTTTTTATTTTATTGGTACACAATTGCATGTCTAACTTGGTAGTATATTTGGAAATTGGGGGCCTTGTTTATAAGACAGATTACTCAAACGAGCATTCCTTTCATCTGATGATAAGCAATCACAACTGCTGACGACCCCACGTAACACCAGAGGAGTTACAGGTCCTTGTTGCCGGCACTTAAGCTGGAGCTACCTCCACGGGCTTGTTAAGGGTATGTCGCATCGTCCCAGAAACAGCCGCAGATGGGACATTATACGGTTGTGCAGCCGCAGCCTCACATGTCAACAAAACTCTTGACTAGTATTAACTCTTAACAAAATTATATTTAATAAAAAAATATTTTCCAGAGAAGGGTGACAATGTCACCTACGGAACTCTACGCCGGCAAACTAATATAACACTTAAAGTATGATAACATCTAATATTAACGAGTCTAGTTTTCGCAAGATCTGCACTCGACGAGACAAGGTCGGTGTTTGCGAAAATCAATAATACAACATAATTTATAGTTGAAAATAAAAATAATTTGACAGTTTTAGTATCAAATGTGTAAAGTTACACATTTATAGGATTATTAACTATAAATGGATGGATTTATGTGAGTTAATTTGAATAAAATACTCTCTGGTGTAGATTGGTTTAGATTTGAAAGGCCATCACCTTTTTTCTTCTTAAAGAAAAAAATAGATTCACGCTGTATCCGGCACACAGCAGTGTTATACTCGTACGCTTGTGCCTCTGAGCCACGACAGTGTAAAATGTGGCGCAAAATGGAGAACGGAGTGTCTTAATTAATCCAGAGGGAACCTATTCCCTCAATCTTCCTTGCTTGCTGATGCAGCGTGAAGCTGAAAAAAACATATTTTAAGTATCAAATCACTCATCAGCAAAGGGTATGCACACCAAAATATTTGTCCAAGCCTTCAAGAATGCCTGTCCCTCAACTATTCAATTTATTTTACAACAGCATAGATAACGTCCTTTGTTCTCGCCCTTTCATAAACATAATTGCGCTGGCACGCTGGAATTATGATCCTAATTATTACATTTTTAGAAATTTCTACTCTTGCGTTTCGTGATAGCGCTACTCAACGCGCAATATGCTGCATACTGCGCGCAGCTAAAAATATTTAAAGATTCTAGACTTGTAACCTTGTGAGCTTTAGTATCTCTGTGTATATTATTTAGAATTATTAAATCTATAATAAGAAATTTAAAACTAAGGCTTATTGATTCTTAAATAAGTAATATATTTTCTTATATTTTTATATTATAAAAACACAAGTAAATAAAATCTTTTTTTTTTTGTTAAACTGACTGCATAAACTAAATTAACATGTCCAGTAACGATCGCGATCGAGATAACATCAAAATGGTTTAACAGTTACAAGGCAACAAGGAAACAAACAAACATACTAAAAACATGACCCTCCTTTTGGGCTTCATCGCAGTCAAATAAATACCCTCCATAAAACAAACAAAATAAGAAGAAAATATTAAGCACGCAAACAAATTTAAACAAATTTAAACACTTTAATAAAAACCTTACATTAAAATATATAACAAATTACCTAATATGTTGCAGCAGCCGGTTCCACTGGAGCCGTATTTGGCGCATGTAGGCGTCCTAGCCACGGAAATGAATGACGTAATCTTTAACAATATTTTCGTTTCGACCAATTATATATTACTAACTTTGACGTGTGACTTCGCCCGCGATGTTAAAAGCACACACTCTTAATGTAGGATATAACTAACCGCATGTACTGGGCGACATAGAAAGGACTAACGAGATGTTATAGGATAAAAGTTAGGTTAGTTCCTGAGAAAAGTGTGTTCAACTAATCAATCTCTTTATATTTGTAATATTAGTGATTACAAAGTAAGTAATAAATGTAAAATTAAATCATCGTCTAGTTGTGACAGGCTAAAATTTAATTTACAAAGTGGTTTTAACCGATTGAAAAAGAGGTTATCAGTTTGCAGGATCTACACTATATGTTTATATGTAGGTAAGACGGGTGCGCAGTCGTAATTGATTAAAGGGGGGAAATGGGGTTTGAAAGTTTGTATGGAAAAATCTTTCAATCGGCACCGATTTTTATAACATTTGAAAATCAGACTCATAAAAACATTTAATTGAACACATGTTTAGTGGCTTTTTTAGACTTCTCCCCATCAATTTAGGTCAATGAGAATGGCTCAAATGTTTATTATTAGATAAAAAATAATAAATATAATTAATAAAATACAGTAATCGCTTATGACATCCTCACAATCTCGATGATATTTTGGATGAAAATGTCAAAGGAGATCGTTTGGCTTGTGCAACCGGAAACAGACACGTTTTTATGTACATAGTTGTGTAATTGATATTCAAATTGTGTTATTATTCTATATTAAACATATGTAAGATATTTAAGATATATTTTGTGGGTTAGATTTTTTACCTGTTGGTTATTGGTATTATATTCTCAATGTGGTGATTATACACAATGACTTGAAAATTAGGTGGAAAGTGGGAACGAAATATCTTAACACTACGTTCCATCTGCTTCTGACGCGTAAGTGACTTTTACATATACGTAGGTATCTCTTGTATATATGTAGATACATACAGGTTTGAATATTGGAAAAATAAAATAAATTAGAGCAACCAAAACCATGAGTAAAATCTAGTCTAGATCGACTCGTAACCTTAGTTCTTTATCCGTCGTGCTAGAATCATTAAATACATAATGAAGCAGTTCGTACTGTGTTGTTATCTCTAACGATATTCTATCGTTACTTTGTATCGAACCTAAAGGGAATATGTGAAAATTATACTATGAACAAAATAATTGACATCATCTTGGTGTAGCTAAATGTGCCTATGATGGGTGTGAGTTTGATTCCCACTTGCTCAACTTACTATATGCGAGACACAGTGAGAAGCTAATAAAAAAACACTATCCGAAAATTAACTGAATATTGAAATGATATAACTTAAGCAACTACTGACTATATTGCAGAATGAAAAATATATGTGAAACTCGTAATAATCTCAAATGAAAATGTATTTAACAAACTACCCTTCACCTGCGGCTTCATCCGCGTGGTCAAATTGTAATAACTAAGAGTTACGAGTATGTATCTGACCGCCGGTGTATATGTAGCCTAACCTTGCCCGATAACTGTGCTATCTAGAACAAAAACAATTTATAAATTTATTAATTCGATTCGTTCCTGAGATTATCGCATTCAACCAAACAAACTTGAGCCTTATAATATTGATATAGAAATATAACTAACACTTTGTGCTACAAGAACTATCAAAGCCATTATTCTGTAATATTTTAATATGTTATTCACATATTAAGGACTATATAAGTAAGCAAAATGTAAAACGTATAACTTAATTGGATAAAGCATTAGAGTGTTTTAGACATTAGAGCGTGGGTTCAAGTCCCGTTATATTTTATAAGGATTTTCAATAGAACAAGGTCGTATGTTACATTGTTTGTTAAGAATTTCTTTTATTAAAATAGTTCTTGTAATTAATATAATATATATCAAATAAGATTTACATATAATTTTACATATAAATGAATACAAGCAACTGTATACGCGACGGTTGTCGGTTCAATCCCACTGTGGGAAATGAAACTTTTAATATTTTCATGTCCTCGCCTGCAAAGAGCGGCTTTGAGTTCTGCCACTCAACCCGCAATGTCTCGAGAACTCAGAGGGAAGTAAATAGTGGAAGTGACGTAATGGGAATTGATTGTCTTGACACCAGGTTCAGAGGTTCCTTCTGCGTGCCCTATGTGCGGTACGTGCGGCACTTTTTATTAAATGGTGGAACTCAACACCACGCTGGTAATTAAAAATAATTCGTCCCCTTTAGTAAGCATTGAATCAACAAATATATGCAATGTTTATCTCTGGCCACTCAAAACACATACAGTTTTACATGCAAGTCACGTAAACTGACGCAAATTTGAAAGAAAGTTATTTCTCTAACAAATATATTAAAGGCAGGATGCGTTTCTTATTTGTATGCAGCTGTCAAGGACGTGAGGCGACAGATGCGGACCAAGATCGAGGTTACGAGGATTTTCATTTGCATTTTACTTTCGAGATTAGAATAGAATTAGATAGACAGTGGTCAGGGCGCAGTGGCACAACGTCTGACTTTAAGCGAGACGGTTGAGGATTCTGTTGCAGTATGCGTTCATAAAGTTAAAATTTTCGAGATACTGCGTTGTTGATGTTAAGCGATGAAGTTTAACGCTCCTCTTCGTCACGAAGTCAAAATAAGTCACTTTGTCTTGAGTGGGGAATCGAACCCACAACCGTCACGGTGCACTTACACAACATACCACGACGGTACCTATACATATTTCTTATAACATATTATAGAACAATAATAAAAGCAAAATATTACAAAGAGCCATTATTCGAAGTCAACAGACTATTTACGCATGATTTGATGATCGTAATGTTCTTCACGCGGGACGTTGATCCCGGACGTCATCTGTCGAATATAATCTGTGGGCACTCTCTCTTCAATCTATTCTCTTCCTTATCTTCCTGTCATAGAGAAAAAAAATTACATAAATAAATTAAACGAAACGATTATCAGTTAACGCCATGTTAATGTTGAATTTAATTTCATTTCTTAACATACATATTTGCTGGGTTAGTTACTGTGACGTTAATTTCTACTATTAAAAATATATATTTCTAAATCGTTTAGCCAGCCTATCAGCTATTTTCAGTTTTTTTTATCACGTAAGTATCTTTCAGTTAGTTGTTTTATAAATGGTATTTATGTCAGCATTAATTACGTTTAATTTTAAATATTTTTCAATGTGCAAGTCAGTTAAATACTGTCTCATGACATGACAAGACTTAATGTTAACACATTCCATTCTCCACTTTATGCCTGACAACACTTTGCGAGTTAAATGTAAAGTCAATTTGTTGAACTCAATATTATTTACAATGGAAGGTATAGCTTAAGAGGGAAATGTAAAGAATTATTCCCCTCCAATGGGATCGAACCCACACACTGCTACACAGTAATATTACTCATAAAATAATAATATTACTTAGAAAATAAAAAATTAATCGCAGCTTCATTACGTATAACAGAGCAGACGTGACCATAACCTACCTTTCGTCCACTTTCCCTCGACTCAAACCTTCCACCTTCTTCATTGATAACCTGCAAGTGCCAAAGAACAGTTATGCACGAGTAGATGTTGATTCGATTATAAGAAAATGTGCTTTAAATTAATTTTAAACACAAAAATAATATAATAACGGTTTTCAAAATATCTACTGCACTATTATGTATGTATATATATTTATTTGTAATGTACTAGGTATGTAATTAGGGATTGACTAGGGACTATAATACGATATATAAATTTCTTTCATTTTAGAACTTTTTTTATTTAATTGAATTTATATTTTTATTTAAAATTGTGCCATTTGAAACAAATTAACAAAATACATTTTATAAGAAACAAATTATAACTGCAGTACATATAAAAACCATAATAAAATCAGTCTAAAAAAACACTACGTGTACACACACGTAAGCGAAAAAAAAGTATTGTAAAAATACAAGTACCAACATAAAAAAATAATAATAAAGTAAAAAAAATCGTAACTTAATTCATTCATTACTAACCATCTGTAGAACTGTCAATCTGTGTCTGTGCGCATTTAGATGTGTATGCGCATAACGGGCCCGACCGCGCTGAGAGACGCACGCGCGCTTTCGTGAGTTCTGTGCAGTGCTGTGTTGTGTTTATAAAGTTGACGAAACAACTATTTTTCCTTTAAAAACGGTAACATTTCTTTTTTTTAATATTAGTTTAATACTTGTTTTAGTTAGTTTTATACCTGCTTTAGCAAATGGGGTAAGATTTTTTTTTTTAATTATTTACTTGTTGACTTTTCTATTTAGATCAACATTTTTAAATGACGTTTATATTTGTTTTTTAAGTATTTAAATTTTAATAGCCGATTGGTATACTTATTATTTTTATTAAATGTTTCTAAACATTAACTTTTTGTGTACTTTTCTAATTAACTGACTATCTATAAAATATATAAATTCAATCTAAATTAACTCACTTTACTTTGTATTTAATTTTCTTACTATTTTCGGATTAGATTAGTATTTGTTACCAGCGTATTTATTTTAACTACCTCTCAAAATAATAGGATTTTTTTCAATTACAACTACCTACAACTAAGTTTACAGCACGTCTATTTAGAACAATCGCAACGACTAGAAAATTGCTCTAAATTCTCTTTTCTAAATTCCTTGTAACTACGGGGTATTAAATAAATAAATTAAATAGTTCCACTATCATCTAAGTTTATATTCGCAAGAATTATTTCTTAATGAAAATTTTATTTATTTTAGATTAAATTAATGAAGTCATCGAGGAAATATGACATATATATATATTTATATATATATATATATATATATATATATGAATAACACTTCAAAAATGTAAAAAAATATTTATCACATATCCATTATCGGCGTTCAACCCTTCCTAAAATATCAAATTTTTGTATACCGCTTCACGCTGTATTCCGCACAAAGGAGGCGAGGGCAGAGGGAAACGTCTAATTTTGACTCGAGTTTTACCATTATTTTAATTTTTTAGCGTAATCTATATCTTTAGTAGATATTATTAAAACATAGTATACTTATCGTCACTCGCGTCTTTGCCTGCGTGGATTTTAAGACGTTAAATGCAATCCTAACTCACGTATCGCACTTACACTTTTTAAGTTAAGCATAACGTTGTATTTTATTGTTTTTTGATTATTTTGTTTACTTTACGAGGTAAACAGGAATAGAGTCGATTTGTATATAAGTAATATACGAATCGACCCCGAGTTTTCTCTTCACCTCAATTCAACATTTCTGTATTTTTTTATTTTGCCACTAATTAAGTAACTTTCTTTTTTTTTTAACTTTTTTGATCTCTTCAATTTTGTCTCAAGTGTCATAATATTCGTTTCTTCTTTATATTATATTATTTGCAAGCTGTCACAGTGTTGAATGACAAAACTTGACGCAGACTATGCCTTACTACCTTGTCTACGAGTATATAAGAGCCCTAAATAAGATTTGAACCTACACCGATCGCCAATTGCCAAAAAGCTAAAATATACCATTTAACTGAATATACACATTTATTGCAGTTGAAGGTTAAAATAAAGCTGAGATTTGCTCTAAATGCCGCTACTAGCACTTAGAGAGCGGTCATTGAACTCGCTAATCGAATGCGGGTAATTGGAACTAAATAGCTTAATAATTCTCCTATTTCATTTAAAAAGTAATTAATCTATTTTTTTTTTGTTTTTGTTTTTTTTTAAATATTTTTTCAATTACAAATAGATATATTTTCAAGTTCCAAACGCTGTATTCCGAACTCCGCTCCCCAGTGTTCGGAAATTTCTAGCGTTACGTGTTGAGTGGAGAAACTCAACGCGCTTTGCCTTGACATCAGAGCAGAGAAATGAAATTATTAAATTCATTCATTTCTTCCAGTAGGAAACGAACTCATACCTACCGTCCCGTCCAAACTTTTGAAGTACGGATATATTAATCGGTTTTTAATTTTCTACTTGTCTTAGTGTCGTTGATTCATTTCGAGGAACTTGATACCCATATATAAAACTCTTTCGTCCTTCGTTTACTAGTTAAGTAACTCACATATAACTCGCAGCCAAAAACCTCGGCGTTGAGTTCTGCAACTCAATACGTAATGTCTCGAGAATTGTCTGAAGTAGCTTCCCTCGGTATTCTATACTATGAGGAAAAACGTTACAAACCAACTGAACATTCAAGAGAACTCTTATTTCATGTTTTAAGCAAAAAACACTTCCTAAAATGTAAAAATCGAATCTACACCTATAGAGTATGAAACAAACATTTTGTAACATCGCTATTATACCATCATTATACAAATTATTTTTTTAAGTATTATTTAATTAACCGCCTGACGGGCATCAGTTCATACATACGAACACTTGTCGTAACAACGTCGACTATTCATTACAATTTACAAAGGAAACAAAATTAAATATAATATTATATATGTGTAACATGTTTGTTAAATTACTTTTATATATAATATTTTAAAATTTTTGTGTACAATCCTCTCGTTTACTATCAGATATTTTCTATAAAAATCTTTCAATAACGATATTTAATATAAAAAATCTATAATGTTTATTTTAATTAACACGCTGATCTCAGGAATTACTGGGACAAATTACAAACTTAATTTTGTGTTGCTTCACGGTCTGTCTCCGACTTAGCAGGATAAGCAGAGAGAACCTGGGATACTAGTGGTGATATCCTCCGTTTACATTAAAACATTTCTGTTCCCTACTTTCTGCCGAAATTGTGTATTTGGTGGCGGAACTCAACGCCGCGTAACCAGACAGAAGAAGCTGCACGTAAGAGTTAGCAGTAAATAATATACTAAATAACATAATAAATTACAAGTTATTTTAATAACAATATACGACACCTTAGCTCGTATTTCCGTTTCAACTGGAAGTTACTTGATAATTCCGTATACAAATTACGCAATGAATATAAATATTTTACTTATTTAATATTATTATATAATCTTTTGTACATATATATATACATTTAATAGTTGATTTTATATTTGTAATATTATTCGTATGATTATATAGGACCGGAGGATAGTAAAGAAATCGCATAAAAATTGTATATATTCATTTTATTGTGAGAAATTCCGCCAACTTCTATAAAAATATTACAAATTCTCACTAAAATCGTCACTTTGGTTGCGACTTTAAGAGTGGGTTTAACGGAGCACCAATAGCTACGGTCAATGCAAATCTCTTTCGCCTCGTCCTCTATCATCAACCTCTTCATATATTCGTCGTCGTCATGCGTATTACGTGACCTTTTTCCGGTATCTTTGCTACTGTGTTTTCGGAGGTCAACGGAGGTCTCCCCTTACCTCTCTTACCGCTCACCTTTCCATCATAAATGCCAATATTTTCTTCAAATTTTAATTTTTTTGCCATTATTTCATCACTCATTTGTTCAATTTGCCTATAAGCTGATCATGTTGTTTTTCATACTCGCCGTGACGTCTTTGCTGGTACCTGCCATTCTATTTATCTCTTCATTGGGAATTTGATCAGCTATTGATTTTTCAGCCGTGTGGTCCCGGCTTAGAATAGGATCACCCTGGTACTGTCGGTGTCGTAAAAGGCGACTAAAGTACGTGTGGTAGAGTCACGTTGCCAGTATTGGCAACACGCATGGGCAGACTTGACCGGATTTAATACCACCCCCGGCATTTAAAAACCGGCGTGAAGTAGTGGCCCATGCCACTGCGTTTCGCATTAGGTAATGCCGGGCCCCGGTGCCCTTCATCTCCACCTTAAAGGCTGGCAACGCACCTGTAGCTCCTCTGGTGTTACAAGGGGTCGTGGGCGGCGGTGATCACTTACCATCAGGTGACCCGAACGCTTACGCATAAAAAAAAAATCTTACTAAGACTAATTGAAAACTGACTGACAATAGTAATTATTTAAAACAAAAATTAACAACGTCGATCAGTCCATATTTAATTGATTATAAATATAAAACAAAATCGCCGTACTCTACGGCGAGAGTATTTGCGAGTGTTACACAAGTAAGTTGTAACAGTGATACGTACTGAGCTATCGATTACTCGGATATTGGTTTGCGGTGCCGATCTAACGCGGCGGGGACGATGTTGGGAAATAGTTTAATATCTTATATAATAATATATGAGACTGTGCGATTGTAAATGCAACGGTTTTGGGTTCGATTCCCTTTCATTTCCTCGCGTAAGCTGAGCGAGGATATATAGGAGGATTATAAATAGTGTTTATTCAATTAAGCCGTCTTATAGGAATCGCTCTCAGAATGTACAAATATATTTCAAAATCTTAAATATCTTCTTTAATGAATGTCTTCTTCTGTACCTCATCACTTGCAAAATTCGAAGAAATCCTTGAAAAAAGAATTTTGATGAAGATCTAAATCACCATAACTTTACCTCTACACACTATTCCGTTATAAAGTATGTTGTGCCGACAGATTCATTTGGAGCATTCATCATAGTTAGAATTATACAGAGAAAATAAATCTCTGAACTGAAATATGGTCTACAGCTGTGAAATATGTCCTATGGGCTGTATTAATAAATGTTAGATATATTTAAATCTAGAATTTACTATTAGTATTTTCTATCACTAGATTTTCCTGCGGGTGGTAGTAGCCATTTGGAAGTAAATAAATTCGAACCTGTAGTCCTTGAGATTAAGACATTTAGCCAAACAAACTCTTAAGCTCTTTATTACCTTATAGGATAGATATGTAAATCTGTATGTAGGTAATTGACATAACGGAGAAATATTTGTTTCGTTAATTAATCAATGAAATGTTTACAGTTGACTAAAATGTTATTAGATGACAGCGTAACAACGTTATAACTTGTTCTGTTAAAGAAATGCAACACATAGGGTACTATAACTTTTATTTATCTTTACGTTGCAGCCTGCGTTTAGCAGAGTACACTGAGTGAATCCAATTTTCGCCACATTAGTTGAATGGTCAACGCCGCCGCGTTGCTTCGTACCAGAGCGAAGAAATCGAACATAATTCCTTCCCCCAAATAGAATTCAAATCTACAACCGTCACGTTTACAGTGTCACGCTGCGCCACAACGGCCTCCACTTTATTAATTATATCCAACAAAAGACTTCCTTGCTAATATCGCTCTAGTGTCTAGTCTGCGATATGACGAGACGAAGCGTGCTCCGTTGCGTCGACGTGCACATCGCTAGTCAGACGGTGTAAACCACGCTCGCTTGTAAACCGTGACTTCAGATATTAAACTTTATTAAGCTTCATATTTTTTTATTGAAATATTTTTTTTATGATCTAGCGGTTTTTATTATATTTTTTTAAATTATCAGATTAGATTTTTAAGTATTATTATATTTTCAATCAAAGCAAATATAATAACTAATTATAATTGGTAGTCAACAATAATTTGTCGTTATCATCAAACACAAAGGTTCAGGAAATTTCTAGTGAAAATTTTGTAGAGCGAGTTATCTCCAATTATAATACAGACATTTACCTATTACATCATATCTACAGTATTAACAAGAATACATAGTATGACATAATAATTTCTTATACCTATTATATTACATGGGCATGAAAAACTACCCGAGTCGAGTGTGTAACATACCGTGTGAACACAGAATTCTTCGCGATACATGATCCATCTTCCTTCTTCGATGCCTATCTGAGACAAAGCCTTCTCAACCGGAAGTGAAATTATCTGCCCTCATCAACTCATGTTGTCTATTAGATGTGGAATTTCATATTTTCGCAAAATACGAGTAATATAGTATAATTGTTTCTGTGCTTTTTTAGTTTCACGCTGTATCCCATATATAGTCGGGTAAACAGAGGGAACGTAATGTTAACACACTACTTCCCACGCACAGTAAAATTTTTGAGATATTGGGTATTTCATGATGAAAATCAATGCTACTTCTTACCAGAGCGAAGAAATGAAATAATTCATTTCCCCGAGTGGGAGTAGAACCCACACCGTCGCGATAATAGCCAGCCACTGGCGCTGAACCGGTGTGGTCTCAGACGTAACGTAAATAAATTTCAAGACTTGCACGTCATTTCTAAGTAGGAAGGAAGAATATATAGTTACCAATGCACTTTTAATATAAATATCAGTATATGTAACATTTCAACTTAAACTGTCAACGACTGCCTTTAGTAGTTGGCCACTGTCACACAAATGTAATATGATCACTTTGTGTGCGCATGGTTGAATGATGGACTTGTGCTCTTGATAGATGGTTACAAGTTCGACCACCATTTAGTGCATTTCCATTTCCTAGGATTGTTACTTGTGTCACATCAAGCGGTAAATACGTGAGACTGATAGAAGAGTTATTGAGTCAGGGAGTTGAGTTCCCCCTATCAACACACGCTAAAAAATATATTAAATATTAAGTTATTGTTAAAAATATATTAAATATTAAGTTATTGTTAAGTGAACTTTTTAAACTGTTCAAAGTTATGACAAACATAAAACAAGCTTTCAAATTTCATTTGCCGAAAGCTCGGAGGCAGTTTGTAATTTCTAAACTACAATTATGGTGAAAGATAATATACAAGTTCTCGTTAACCATACCTACAATTGTATGGAATTAGTAGTGTCTTAGTCCTTTAATGTGGGTTCGGTGGCTGTGTGGTGTAAACTTTACTTTTTATTTGACAAGGGTAATCTTGGAACTAAGAAGCGTCCTAGGTTCAAAGATTGTCTTTATAGAAACGGAATGCTGTTCCAGTAAAGATACTCCCGTTCTCAATTTCCGCCGAATCCCGGAGCCATTGTGAGTGCCGGATCTCAACGCCGCGCTTTGCCTCGTTACAAGAGGGAGGATAAAAAGTATTGTATATTTCTTGTCCTCGAGTGGGAATCGAATTCAAACCCCATCGCGGTTACTGTCACACGCTTGTGACCTGTGCCACGACGGTGAGGGAACCTAGTGTTAAGTTCTGTTCCCCATTTTGCTCCAACTCCCAACATATTGTGCATCGAGTGCCGGAACTCAGTGTTTTGTTCATATATTGTGTTTATTACGACACAGTAACTAAAATATTTAATTTCTCCTAGCGGGCTGAAATCGAATCATCGAATTCATGACCGTCACGAAGTAAACAACCGTACCATAATAATAACCTGCCGAAATAATCAAATTAATTATATTATATAAATATGGTTTATATTTATATTATATTTACAGCACCAGATGTACAATAAATTTTTAGAACGAATATACAACTATATGAAATGCTTTTAGGTTGTGGATTTTGGCATTTTCATTTTATCGTTATATGGCTGTGGTAAGAAGACAAAACGCGGCGTTGAGTTCCGCTCATAATATAATGTTAAACACATAATTTCACATTCAAAATACAAATAATAACAATATCGTAGTAACATGTACAGCAAGCAAATTATACGATAAATAATGTTCGCGTTACAATTAATATATTATATTACAAAAAAGTCACGTATTATGTTGACATTGTTTGTGTTTATCAATAATTTATTATTTATAGACACTTATTTTGTAATAATATCGGTCAGATATGTCTGTCTGTCCGTACTTACTACAGTATGTATTTACATGTAAACAATCAGGTCTAATTCAGGCACAAGTGAGTCGACCTAATACAAACTAAAATAATTAATATTAAAAATATATTTATTATTATTCCATGTGAAGTTTCAGTTGTAACGTTTTTAATGTGCTGCGGGTTCAGAGCCATTGAAGGTATACCTAAGGAAGTCGCTGTAATATATTGACATATATATATACTTTTGATGAGAGGACACTTTTCGAGTTCTGTACTTCAAAAAGAAAGAAGACCTTTATAAGATCGCTGACGACGGATCACTTTGTTGTCCGTTTCTCACGATCAATTATCTCGCGTGAAGGTGTCAAGACAAGAGGAGTAATATGCACATTCGTTGCCGCATTATGTATGAAACGTTATCAAAATCCCAAAAAAAATCACGTAGAATTTGGTGTACAAATAAAAGAAAAAATCCTCAATAATTTCCTCCTAATGCAGCATTGTGGAAATTCATGTTAATATTGAAGATGAAAACTATTACAAACTTATAATTATAGTAAATCAGTCCAATTCCGCAAAAATTAAATCAGTCCGCAAATTTAAGTTTGTCAATTTTTTTAAGCTGTACTTCCCGTTGACCTACAATCACTCGTACTTGGCCGGTTTTCCCATTATTTCTTAGCTTCACGCTGTTTTCCGTATGTCTTATATTTCAAGTAAAGATTACATTAACTACTCTGCATGAAAGTAGCCTCCTCGCCATCCACGAATAATGTTCTTTATTTGTAACACATCTCTGCGACCTCGACGCGTCGCGCAACTCTGTGTAATCGTTTAACGTGTGAAAGTAGACAAGGAGTGTCTGTGTGGGGTTCGAAATCAACAGAAATATTATTTGCATAGAGTGTCTTTGAGTTTAATTTGGCGCGCAAGCAGCGAGTGTATATAAAAGCGACAGTTGTGGGTTCGATTCTGATTGGGTGAAATTAATTTTCCGCTAATCAACACGCAATGTATTGTTTCAAATTGAGTGGTGCGTGGGGAACGGAGTGTTATTAAAAAAAATAGCTTCCCGTTGTAATCCCGCACACAGCAGGGTAGGAAGAGTGTTATTAAATAGTAGATATTTTACCACAAATTTAAATACCTTTGCAATATTCTTTCCAACAGAGTGAACGTATACAAGAAGGCTGTGGGAACTATTCACGTTTTTTTTATTTTTCGCCGGTTTTCGACAATGTGTGACGTAACGTTGAGATGCTAATATTGTAATTCTATGTAATAACTGAGTGAGGTCTCGGGGACGGGTATACTCTTATATACTGTGAAAATGAGAATTAAATCTCACATTTCTTATCGTTTTGTGTAGAATATTTTAGTTAGAAAGTAAAATTAAAAAGTATAATTTCTCTTACATCTGAAGTTTGGTTTAATAATAGACTCAAGAAAGCTAATATTTCAAACGTAATATATATATGTGTCTAAATAATAATATTATAAAGCTGAAGAGTATGTTTGTTTGAACGGGCTAATCTCAAAAACTATTGATTGAAATCGTGTTGGAAACTCTGCTAGTTGTGATGGACAGTCAACACATACAATTTTAAGAGTAGCTAGTTGTTTTTATTCCACCACGCGGGCCTGGCTCGTATCTCTTGACGCAAGTCCTACATTTTGTTAGAAAGGCAGAGATAACACATTTAAAGCCCGAAAGATTGTGCGTTGGATGACGTAACTCAATATCGCATTTCACCAGATCATATAAGGGATTCGTTTCATCAAACCATATCTAAAAAAAGAAAAAAATGTGTGTAGTACATAAAAGGTACTATTAAGGAGCGAAATTTAAAATTAAATGACAAAACAAAATATAATTAACTTTATTTATATATAAAAAGATTACACACCCAGGCCCCGGCGAGATTCGAACTCGCGATCTCCTGTTTACTAGACAGGCGCTTTAACCAACTAAGCCACGGCGCCGCTGACGGTGTGGGAACGACGTGCCAAAATTATTTTCACATCAGTATCATCATTTTAAATAGCGTGGGTGTTTGTGTTAGTTTTTTTTTCATCGACTACGCGTCACAAAAGAGGGTAATGGGTTTAGCAATTCTATGCGTATATGTATCTCTGTTATTTTATGCATTTCTATGTTTCTGTTCCAATATCTATTAAAACGGTGAAAGATCACTTACTTGTTGTATGGAAACAATAAATATTAATTTTATTCTCTTTAAGGCACAAAAATTTCAACTGACTGACGACTGTCCAGGTTCATGAGATACAGCCTGGTGACAGACGGATATGGAGCGAAGTCTTAATAATAGGGGTTTTATCCTTTGGGAACGAAACTCAAAAAAAAAACGATTCGAGCTCGTAGTGACGCAGCCGCACATGGCGTCTGACAGTAAGCAGGTTGATTTTTTTATTTTTTTTTTTTTTATGGGAGAGGACAAGGCAAACGAGCATTCGGGTCACCTGATGGTAACCGCCGCCCACGACCCCATGCAACACCAGAGGAGCCACAGGTGCGTTGCCGGCCTTTAAGGTGGAGATGAAGGGCACCGGGGCCCGGCATTACCTAATGCGAAACGCAGTGGCAAGGGCCACTACTTCACGCCGGTTTAAAATGCCGGGGGTGGTATTAATCCGGTCGAGTCTGCCCATGCGTGTTGCCATTACTGGCGACGTGACTCTACCACACGTACTTTAGTCGCCTTTTACGACACCGACAGTACCAGGGTGATCCTATTCTAAGCCGGGACCACACGGCTGATTGTGGGTACTATTCGCACCATGGGGGAATAAATTCTTTTCGTTTTCTTGATTACCCTGCGGTTTGAGGGATACAGCGTGAAGGCTTATAAATGAATTATAAATTACAAAAACACCGATACCTCAAGAACACAATATGTAACAAGCACCGTAATACGTTAAAGTACGATTAAGAAGAAAGAAAGCTGCGAGCTCTGTCACGCGATACACCACGCTCGATCACGCTTTGAAACACAATAATAAAATAAACGGACATATTACTGTAAAACTATTAATATATCTTATAGTTAGGAATGTGCGCGACGGTTGTAAGTTCGATTCCCAGTTGACTTCATCTCATTTACCCATTGAGATGTCGTTTGATTTGTTTCTTGTATTATTAATGATAAGGGAGCTATGTACACATGTATGTATTTATGTAGAACTTAGCTAATGATAATAGTCGTCAAGTAATATACTAAATGCTGTACTTGTGTATCTATATCTTTTATATTTTAAACATATATAAAAACGATTATAATATAAATATTACTTCAAAGGAATTGAACTCGCGATCATCGCGGGAACAGAGATATTTACCAACTGCGCTAATGTAGGTTTGTATGACTTTATACAATTATATCGTGTTACAAGCAATTTCTAAAGCTTACGCAAAACACGCGATTCGCCATAAGTTGTGTTGTACTGTTATCGAAATTTTATAACCGTATCGCAGTGCTTCTTAACGAAAAAAAAAAATTTAAATTATTTTTATAACGTTTAAAGTTTAAATGTTAAGAAAATATAAAAATGATTAGAATGTAAAAATAATAATAGACAATGTGTCATATGTATATTTTAAATAATTAATGTAATAATTATTTTTTTGCTAATTTTGCTTTTAAATTTTGTATATTAAGTTACATGCAATATCTAAACTTCAAACGGAAAATAGAATCGAGTGTCGCGACACTACAGGATGTCCAAAACTAATATTCTCTCGCTATGCGGGATAAAGCGTGAAATTGTGTGTTAAAGATGTGCCGTAATAAAAAAAAGGTTGAGAATCACAGATATATCGGCATCGATATAAAGATACTTGGACGCTGACCGTTCTTTCCTTAACGGTTTAAAGACGAGAGAAAGTATCGTATTGTTTTATTGAATTTTAATTTTCGGTAAATATTAAGTTTTCTGCGTTAACAGCGTTAGTTTATAAAAGCGTTACATTGTTTCTTGATATATTCCGTACTGTATGTTATTTATTTCCTCTATTGTACTTCTGAGTGCATATTCAGATTGAAAAGATTAAAAATTCGTTCCCTTGGTTTGGCTGTACCAATTAAGTGATATTGGATTTCGACGCTCAACGACTTTGCTCGTGAAGACCTCATATCGTTCTAGGATCTCACTAAAAATGTAGAAAAAAAATGTTTTGTATCATTTAATGTCTTAAGTTCCATTTAAACAAACAAAGTTGTGAGCGTCGACTAGTGGATTATAAAATACAAATTAATTGAATTATCAATACAAAAAAATTACAATAAAAAGAATAATTTTACATTTCATTTACTCATTTTGTAACAAAACTTAAAAACAGTGACAGCTGCGCAGCGCACCTGTCAACTTTTATCATGTACTAACGATTCCCGTCGGCCCCAAGACCGCGAGCCACGTGGTACGAAGAACTCTTAGTAGTTGTTTATATGATATAGGCTATACACGAGTGCATGAGGCGGTGGCGACGCAGGAACACAAACGTGGACTGTAAATGTGACGGTTGTGAGTTCGATTCACTCACTCTGGTCACGAGGTTAAGAATGAATATGAATTGTGCCTACTCTGACGCTAGTGGTTACTGGAAAACGGAGACTAAACTCTCCGTTTTTTTAAAGATTTAATTTAAATATATTATTTACGTAAGTCAGTATTGGAGGCTAGCCACGAGTGTGCGACTGTGAGCGGGATTTTATAATTTTGATTTTCTCGTTCTGGTAATGAGTTCCACCATTCAACACGCAATGTCTCTAGAAACCGGCCGAAAGTGGGCAACGGAGGTGTCGTAATGGGAACGGAGTTTTTTTTAAACTAGGTCCATTGGTTGGCAAGAAGCAGGAGAAGGGAAGATTTTGTTAACTTTGGCTGTAATATATAAATAAATTTAAGCGGGCGAACTCGTGCGCAGGTTACCAGTAAGTTGTATAACAACAACAAATTCGCCATGAACTAACTACATACAATAAAAAAAATTATAGAACTAAAAATTGTACATTTTCTCACGAGTATTATATTATTATATGCCTGTTCACCAACTTTGCCTTGGAGTGATCGCCTTCAATCAGCGTAGCGTTTTGAAAGCTGATACAATAGCTTACGCCAAGGGTACCTCAGCTCACTAACAAGTGTTTGTATGTACTCGTATATCTATTTATTTATTTGGATGTTCTAATGCGAAATTAGATCTACATTTAAAATAAATATATATATAATTCTTTCGAGCTTTTTCCTTAGTGACGTATTTTAACGCTGCGTTATAAAAGAAAAATAAATTAAATATAATCATTCTCCACGAGTGGAGATCGATCCTACAGCCTTCATGTGTACAGTAAGACACCTGCAGTAACACGCTTATAATTTAATGTATTTTATATATGTTTTCTCTAATATGTGCCGTAAATATTGAATAATAAGATCCATTTTATAGCCTTGACATAAGAACAAAGAGTTGTGTAAAATAACACTCAAAACACTTTAAATTTGATTACCAACCTTATATTTATTGAAATTACCCACGGAAAAGTATACACCTAATGTTACTGTAAAGCCTCCATTGGTGCTCGATTTCATTGCTTTTAGTTAGGTTAGGTTTTACTCATTTCCATACAAGCGGAGAAAACGTAATGCTTGGCCACTACATTCTCCATGTTCCGTTTAATCATAGTTACAGTTATTGCATTACGACACGAGCTAAATAATATTTGTTATAGGGAAATAATTTAAACCTGAATAAGATACAAAAATATAAACAAAAATGGATAATAAAAGATATATAAACGGATGTAAATAAAAAAAATAACTATACATTTACATATAAACATGTATTATTAAATTAAATCACTATATGCACAAACACTATAACTATTAATTGCTATAATGCCCCAGAACATTTTAATAATAATTTTATATCACTAATGGACTATAAAGAGTTTTATTTGTTTTTATTTTGTTATATTTATTGTAACGTAATAGTTTGTTGAACATCCTCTTATTCATATATCGTCGGCTTGTAAAGTGGAGTGTACATCTGCTGAATCAGATTTTTATCGTTATGTAGGTACTCGTATATTTTATATTATTCGAAAATTTTAATAAAGAAATTTTTGAAATTAAAATATTACGCGAACTAACATCGGTGTAGCGGCTCCTTTAGTAGCCATGTTAACAAAATACAGAGGGTTAGTTCATATATATAAATCTATATACATTAAGACCACCTAATGGTATATGATAATGGTACTTACATTTTTAATTTAATTTAAATTTTAGCATTTTTTTGTTATGGTTTGTGGAGCGGTGACTGCAGAATATGAACACTTTCCATAAGCTGCTAACTAGGTTGATGTTATTTAAATAATTTACTTTTATCATGTTCACGCTATATCACGCATGAAGTAGGACACTCCATTCTAACTCCACGCCGAGCTCTATCGCCCTAAATTGAAAATAACTAGCTTCATAAAGAAAATCTAATGACTAATATATATATAGTGACAATAAATTCCAAAAAGTTAAAATACAATACTGTATAATATATAAATCTTCAATTTACCTACAATTTCGTCGCCCACGCTGTCTAAGATAAGATTCTTATCAGATAAAAGGCCGTTTGCTTTAAGACAGATTGTCGGAAAGTGTCGTTCGCCCGGAGAGAGCCTTGTTCGCGTTAACGGAAACCTATATGTTAGAATTGTTATTGGAGGCCGTCGCGGCGCAGTCTGGTCAATCAGCTCAATCTCAATTCGTGGGTATAATTATATTACATTTATTTTCATTTCTTCCCTCCCCTTCCCCTTTTTTAGAAAACTGGTTGGAAGGTGAGGTGCTATTCCGCTAAACGCCAGATACAGCGTGAAGCTGAAAAAAAAAACTAATCTAAACCTAACGTTACTCTTATGAATATATTGTTAAAATATCTACATAATGAAACGGTCAAGCATTTCTAATATAATTTAAATAAAAATAGTCATAAATATACATATGTAACAGGTAACATGATAAGCTAGCGCTCGCTATATATGTTTAATTATTTCACTGAAAGGTTGTAATGCCTATTGTTGATGTTGCATAATCTGTTACCTTATGCTTAGAACTTTTTTTTGTATCTTCACGCTGTATCCCGCATTTAGAAGAGTAGGCAGAGGGAACCTTGTATTAAGACACACCATTCAATTTGAAATTGGAAACAAATATATCCAAAAGTTATCAGATAATATTTTCAATAGATATTATACGAGTAGCAGCAGGTTTTTGCGAGAGAAAGCTTACGCACCGAAAATCTTGAATGACCGTCGTTACGCGGCGTTACGTACTTAAACACGTTTACGCGTGCCATTAAATAAGGTAGCTTGGGACTTTTCTTTAAGTATCGACATTTTTTTTTGTAGCTTCATGCTGTATCCCGCATCGGTCAGAGTAAGTAGAGAGAGGGAAGTTAATCTTGAGTCTTCTCATGCTTGTTCCTCCACCCACTTTTCATTGCGTGTTACATCGCATGTTGATTATCGGAACTCAACGCTGTGATTTGTCCTGATACCAGTGCGAGGAACTGACGCGAGAATAATTCGTTAATACGAGAGAGAATTGAACCCACAACCGTTGCGCGTTTGGAGGCTAATTATTAAGACGTAGCTGTCGATATTACAATTCAAATTCGTACAAAATGCTAATTTAAGTGATATTTACATTAAAACTTTCTTCACATTCACTTTACTTATAATTCTTATTATTAGACTAAGTATAATGAAAAATACTCTAGTACAGTACAGTACAGTAGTGTTTTTTTCTTATTTTGTATTCAAATTTCGCACTTCTTGCCAAGTTTATTAGCTAGGTCTACCGCTTGGGGAACTGTAGTGTATTAGTATAGACATAGGCTACAGATAAAAAAGTATCAGAATCTATGAAGATTAGGGCCAGTGGAGGGATAGGAGCACAAGCGTGCTCTGGTAACGAGGTAAAGCGCGGCGTTGAGTTCCACCACTTTTTGACCTACAGAATTCGGTGAAAACCGAGAGTGTCTTAATGGGACGGAGTGACGTAACATTAGGTGCCCAGGTTCTTTCTAGCTATCCTGCTATTTGCGGGATACAGAGTGAATCTATAAAAAAAGAATAGAAAATGTAGAGCGGACGAGATGTAAAAAGCGAGCAGCGTCTATCAAACCAACCGATGATGTGTATGCGCATTGACATAGATTCTTAACGTTTTATATCCATTCTACTATCTACTACGAGTAGGTATTATGTTTTTACGATTCTCCACCTGACGCGAAAGTAGGAGTTCTGCGAGATTGTGCTCACTCGTTTCATATTTATATTGCATTTTTATGTTAATATATTGATTATTTTATCGCGCAGTCTATAATTTTATGATTCTTATGAATTTTGACACGTTTTTAAATATGTAGACGTCGAGAAAGGTCATGTTTTTCTTCTTAATTTGTACCCTTTCTGGACTTGAACTTTGTACAGATATGTTGACGTTAAAGTTTTTTTTTTGCAGCAAATTTATTGTTTGTATATTAAAATTTCTGGAGTGCACAGAAAACTATTCTGGGATGAATATATATATTATATGTACTCTGTTCTCCGCTTTAATGAATCTATTAGGTTCTGTAGCGACTACTTTAAATATATTGTTAGCGAGAGTAATCTATCGTCTGCAAATACGCCTCATTATCAGTTTTATAATGTGCTGCTCTATTTAAGGCTGTTTAGCGGTAACAAAATAAGATCCATTACAAACTAGGCGATTATTATTACATGTGATTTTATAAAAAAAATAAGCTGTTATAAATCTTATATTTGTTAAATATTTAAGAAAATTATATGGACTAAGGCAGCATTTGTTTCCAAATAAAGGTAATTGCTTCTGAATCTAGAATTTTAGATAGATGTTAAGGTACGAAAGCCTTAATCGAAAGCGCAGCTTTGAAAAAAATTGCGGTTATTGATTCAATTCTCACTCGAAAGTATGAGTTCTTTCTATTTCCTAACTCTGGTTGCAAGACAGCGTGACGCAGAGTTACACTGATGAACATTCTAAAAATAACTACTTTGTGCAAGCATAATTTTCCACCATCCATCATATTTCTTTTATGATGTAAGAATCTCTAAAAGCTCCGTCTGTATTCACCCTTGCAAGCCCTACAGTAGGATACATTTCGTACTTTAGCAATTGGCAAGCGTTTGAATCGTCGCACGTTGGAATGCCACCGCTTGCATCGCAGTAAATACTGATATCGACTGATATTCCCACACTCGAGCTAGTTATTTGCGTCACTGAGAGTCCCGGAGTACCTGCGTGATTCTATTCGATAAGCCATTGGGACTAGCTTAGAACTAATCTAGAACTTTTTTCCGTCTCAGAAATTAGTTTTTGATTTTATCGAGCGTCTTTTACGCGGTGATTCGCTTTTGCCGCCGCCGGCTATAGCTACTTCAATTTTTTTTAACGTTTCTATCTTTTTTGCTGGGTAGGCAGACATATATATTACACTTATTTAAGAGAAAGGCGACACGGAATTATAAAGCCGTATTTTCTATAACCAGTCAGAGAAAAAGAAAATATTTTTAAATGTCTATTTTTGAACTATTGCGTGATATGGAGTAGAACTCAAAGCGGCCCTTTATTGTCATCACAACGAAAAAGTAAGTAAACTCATTTCCCGAGTGAGAATTCAACTTACAGTAATAGCAATGACTGTATTTTGTTTTACACACAAACACACAAACACACGTCCACCCAAATCCAAAAAAAAAAACAGAAATTTCATAAATAAGTAACCTAACAAAGTAAGAAACTAACTAAAACATAAGCTCCAGAGCCCCAAGCCGAGAGCGCCGAGAAGCGGCGAGAGCGGCGAGCCGCAACAGATGATGCGTCTCGCTCTATTTCCCACTTGCTAAACAATGTGGTGCTGGTGAACAAGTGGCTCAGTGGTCATTAATATGTAAAGTGGTTGCCACTGTACACTGCGCAGGTTCTATTCTAGCGTTACACTAGAAACGTCGACGATATCGCCTGCTCTATCTAATATAAATGATAATCAAATTTCTGTATAATACAATGTACATGTAATAGAACCTTTCTCGATAAATGTATTATGCAACGCAAAAATAATTATTAAATCAAAACAGAAATTTCTAAGAATGACTCTTCAAATTCTTCTTATAAACGCAGATTTTGTATAGAGTATAGAATAATAGACAAACCAAAAAAATATATATTTGTCATCAATCACATATTGTATCGATTATGAACGCGATAATTGTGGGTTCGATACTCAATCGGGGGCATTATTAAATTAGTTCATTTCTCTGCTCTCGATACGCAGTATCTCCGATTCACGTGGAAAGCGGATTTAAAACATTAGAACAGCTCTAGCAAGTATCTCATCTCTGTATTGTTTTATATGCAAAATCTGTCTAACTACTGTATACCGTCTTAGTCTCGATCTTTGCGTAAAGTAGGTCAGTTCTGTTAATTAATATTCAAGACATTGAGGATATATGTATGCGCCACAGCGTAAATTAAAATTACAAATTTAAATAAACCCAATAAACAACTAACAACATAGCAGTTACTTGACTGAAATTATCCACACGATTTTGGAGAAATGAGTGGCGGGACTGAACATCGCGTTTTATCTTGTTAACAAATCTACAAAATAAATATAAAATGTATATTAGTAGTTCTGGTCAACTACTGGTTCAAAATTTCATATCAAGTAAGTTTATAAGCTACGAGTATATAATATCACGTTAATTATCCGTCGTGGCGCAGCGGCACAAGGGTGACGCCCGTAAACGCGGCGGTTGTGGGTTCGATTCCCACTCGAGGAAGTGAAAAATTTCTTTACGTTCATTTTTCCATTTTTCTTCGCTCTGGTGTCGAGGCAAAAGCGCGTCGTTGTGTTCTGCCACTCAACACGCAATGCCTCCAGAATTCGCTAGAAAGTGGGGAACGGAGTGTCTTGACACCGAGGCTCCCTCTGCCTACCCTGCTGTGTGCGGGATACAGCGTGAAGCTGATGTATTGTTTATTTTGGACTTATGTCTTGTTCAATAGGCAACGCTTAATTGTCAACGAAAGCGAAACCGCATGTAACACTAGTTTCATATTAATTACCTATAGCGTATTAGGACACATTTAAAATCATTTTAATGATATGCCATGACTTAAGTCGATACTAATTGGGAGTTATTATGTCAGGCATTTCCGCGTTTCCATTGATTTTATGATCTTATAATACTACATTATGTAGGTTTGCTCGAGTACAATTATCTGAAATTGGCTATAATTCAGGTGACTTTGAAGACTCGTCTTGTAATATTTAAAAAAAAAGTAATATAAATACTTTAAGATTTCACGCAAGAAATATTATTTATAATTTTGGCACATCGTTCCCACACCGTCAGCGGCGCCGTGGCTTAGTTGGTTAAAGCGCCTGTCTAGTAAACAGGAGATCGCGAGTTCGAATCTCGCCGGGGCCTGGGTGTTTATTTTTTTCTTATTTCACATATCAATGTTACAGTTAATTCAGATATATTTTTTTATTTTATTTACATTTTATGTTTTTATTTCAGGAAATAAAAACATATATAGATTTTTGTTTTTATTTTGTGGTCGGACACTTCGTTAAATCATGAAGAACAATACAATCTATATTGCTGTTTATTTAATACACGCTGTTTCCCGCATATAGCAGGGAACCCCGCATATAGTCATAGGGAACCTCGTGTCAAGACATTTCATTACCTAATCGTCGTCCAATTTTCGTGACATTGTGTGTTGAGTGGTGCAAATAAATTCGAATAAAAATCATTCATTCTCCGAGCGGAAATCGAACCCACAAACATTGAGTTAACATTCTGAATATACGCCATTGCGCCATAACGGTTTTTTAGCTAATATAATTGAAAATTTTAAATATTATAATTATAAGCATTTTTTCGAGTAGAATCGAACCCAACTGCACCTGTCTACAATAAAACTATCTACTATTAAAATGTAAAGTGAGTTTTCTATAGAAACACTGTTATTTAGCGCGGCCAGTCCACTTCACTACTGAACTAAATAAGTATTACGGTATGGAAATTGTGTTACAGTTATAATGTAAAACTGAACACGCTTTATATTACTTTTTATATTAATGTACTTTACCAATTGATCTTTACATCGTTTTACTTTATTCGATGCGATAGCCATTTAATGATAGTGAGTTCAAATATTATATGGTTGAAGTTCAAATAATAAAATATACCTTATACGTACTCGAATACCCAACCGTCACGTTAACATTCAGATGTTGTGCCACTACGCTACGGCAGCCTTCTATGTATATTTTGATATTTAAATAAATAATTATATGTAAAATAATGATCAAGATATCATTATTTTATCATTATTATTTGTTGAGTAGCGGAGCACAACGCCGTACTTTATCTTACAACAGTTATCAAAACAGTTTTTTAATTTTAAGCGTCAAACAAGTTATCCTTATATTCATATAACGCAACACCACATTCAAGACACTAGTCTAAATGACATAGTAAACATAAATACCTAAATCTAAATAATCATTGGTTTCTATAAAAACTGTAGCCTTTTATGGGTTTTAAGACTCCTTGTAAGGGTAGCCAGTTCAAATTCAACGTTATTTGCAGTATGTAGGTTACATTCATCACAATTCACGGTATAAACGCTTCTAATTTGACCATTTTTAGTTTTTCGCGTTTCGTTAAATGTTTTTTTTTCTCACATTCTATGTGCGCTAACTCTGACCGCAGGAATCTTAACATAACAGAGCAAAGAAATTAAATTTAATCTTGAATCGAACCCACAACCGTCGTGTTCACAGTCAAATGCTGTCCTACTCCGCTACGATGGCCTATAAATGGCAAAATATATAAATAAATACTAAACGCAAGTGAAGCCAAACTCATTTAATAATCATTACATTGAGACCGTCATCTCGACCGGCTTTGATTTCTACTCCGAGAAACTTATTTTCAAATGAACGATTTTTCATTAAAACCTTGTTTTGCCGCTGCGGTTAAAATACCGACATTGAGCGAAATTTACTAGTTTATTCGTTTTTTTTATTAATATTGTTTGTATATTACAATTTTATGCTATTTTCGTGGTGGTCACCGAGGCCGTCGTGGCGCAGCATCTATAAACGCGACTGTTGTGGGCTCGATTCCTACTTGTGGAAGTGAAATATTTTTGTTTCCTGGATCTATTCCCACTACTGAACACTCAATGTCTCAATGTGTAATTTCTAATTTGCGCTTTATTTTTATATCCCATCTTAACCTTTGAGAAATTCCGTTTACCTTTTACATTTTAAACAAGCATTTCTAAAACATATACTTATAGAAATGTGCACATTATGCAATCAACGCTAAAATAAATCAAATAGCGCCACATCTTGTATAAATACCGCAGTTCCTTAGAAAGTGAAATCTTATATACACACATATAAATGCTAATAGTTACCTCTGAAACTCACTTATGAGTACTTTCCGTATATATTATGATAATGCGATAAAAGGTTTACGAATTTGCGTCGCCTTATTGAAGACTAGTTTGTACTTGCGACTTCACTCGTGTAACTCCACACGGGCTAAATGTTATTAGATTGGCGATGTTAAAAAATAATAATGGCAGCTGTGGGACGTCATTGGACTCGTTGATTGGAAAAAAAACCCGACAAATTTAAATAGGTCCCGACTGTTAGTCATAATAAACTATTGGGCTTGTTTTTTTCTTATTAGTTTTGTGCAGTCGGTTTTTTATTTTTAGAAAATTTTTTTTAGATTCACGCTCTATTCCGTGTATAGTTGGATTGGCAAATTGGGAACCTGGGAACCTACTGTTAAGACACTCCGT
Source organism: Heliconius aoede (assembly GCA_037355905.1). Lineage (NCBI taxonomy): Eukaryota > Metazoa > Arthropoda > Insecta > Lepidoptera > Nymphalidae > Heliconius > Heliconius aoede. The sequence continues at coordinate 395,677 of JBAIZZ010000163.1, read as the reverse complement.
TCCAGTTGAGACACTTCCGTTCCCGAATTTCCAGCGAATTCTGGAAGCATTGCGTGTTGAGTGACGGAACTCAAAGCCGCACTTTACCTCGTCATTGGTTGAATAGTAACATAATTTTTTAATTTTAGTTTTTTAGATAACAACGTTCAAACAAACAAACTATTCGGCTTTATAATAATATAAAAGTATAGATAATGCGATAAAAGGTTTAGGAATTTGCGTCGCTTTATTGTAGACTCACGATGTAAATAATACATAATTTTTGTTAAACGAGTAATGGCTGTATATATTTTTTATTGTTTGAAAGTTTTCCATGGTTTCTTTCCACTAAAATTGAACTTTTTAAATTTAGACGTAGGTTTGATTCTCCCTTGAAAATTATTTAACATAATGGCTAAAACGCCGACATTGTGAGTACTATCTCCAAGGATATCATCAGATTTAAATTATGAAAGGTTAGATACTACATGAGGGTGTCTCTTCTGCTTCGATTCCCACTCAGGGGAATGAATTATTCTCATTTCATGGCGTTGAGTTCCACCACTCAGTACGGATACCAAAGATTTGTTTTATGTTATTCTTGCATAAGTTAATATCGAGCTAACAATAATTACTTGCAGGATATCTTTGATAAACATAACTTAGCTGTATATTACAAATTATAGTAACATTTTCAAATGATTTACAGGTTCACTTCCTTCGTTGGGTAAATGTGAAGGTCTGTATTACACGACTAAACCACACCACGCCCTATGTTGTTCAGGCTGTGATTTAATTTAATCGAGTTTTTATATATCTATTTACCTACAAATTTTCATGACCACCACGATATTAGAGCATGTTGTATATAAGACAATGCTGACGGGTTCAAATCCTAGGTTCTATGCTTCATGCTTTTTCCCCGCCTACTAGTTTACATAATCATACATAGATTAGTTTTCGAGAAAAAGTGTGAAAAGACCGCATAATAAATACACTAAATTCAAGAAATACTTGTATTAAGACATTCCGTTGTGCACTTCTCGTTCGAGCTCGAGACACTGCGTGTTGGATGGTGGAACTCAACGCCATTGCCTACAGAACAAAAATAGAAAATATTAAAATATTAATTCCGAGTAAGAAGACGACCTCTATAATTCTTTATATATATTATGTAAATAAATTGTATTTAGACATATATGGTACGTGCATATATAATATAGGTACGTTGTTACGTACATTATAACCGTGAAAGCTCGCCGCGCCTAGGACCTTTAAAAGTACTTACTGCTGGCTAGTTTCAAAAGCAGACAAATATGGCTACCAACTTGTTTGTTTATTTTAATTTTCTCTTCATATTGTATTTTATTATAGTAAATTATGATTTGTTACATTTTATTTCCTAGGAAATTGTGCGGAAAAAGAGAATGGAGTGTCTTAATACCAAATGTTCTCTGTAGACAGAGTATGGTATGGAGACTCTGGTATAAATAAGAAAAAGCATTAAGCTGATTTTTAACCACTAGTTATATTTAACCGTTATTATATGTAAATATACTATCAGATTACTGAGACTATTTACTGTTGTGTTAAACCAAACACATTTTTTTACATTTACAATGTTATAGCAGTTTTGATTACTTATTAAATTAAAAAAAAATTACATTGACATATATTATATATAAGAAGAGTTCTTTCTACAATTTTGTAACAGCCCGGCTAGCTCAGTCGGTAGAGCATGAGACTCTTAATCTCAGGGTCGTGGGTTCGAGCCCCACGTTGGGCGAATTGTTTTTTGCCAATATTATTATTAATAGCAGTTTTTATAAATGTATATTTTTTGAATATTTTTTTTAACAACTTAAAATCAAGTAATAGATAAAAAACATAATTTAAAAACTATTATCCCTTGTTATTTACAATCGAAGCCGTTGTGGTGCAACGGCACGATCCCACTGTAAATGTGACGACTGTGTCCCACTGTGTTATGGGTTCGATTCTCTGTCAGAGGAATAATTTATTTGCAGTTACCTGCCCGGGCAATACACCTCAACAGTTAAAATTAAATAGATTAAAATTAAAACAATAAGTCTGCCAACGTACGGGACCTGAAAACATATCGAGACAAGAGACCATTAAGTCATTTCTGTTACTCACTATCCGCCAAATTCTAGAGGCGGATCTCAACGCTGTTTTTTTTATTCTTATTTTTTTTAATAAATCACTACTTTTTAACAAGTAATTTTTAACAAATACAAAGTTTCAAAAAGGTGGTCCAGAACAGAAAAAATCATACATCTGCATATCTTATTTCCTAAAAGAATCCAAACTATTTTCGTCGCTAACAATGAGAGTCACAAGTCAGAAAGCACGTAATGGCGACGTCGACCATGAAATCGATTTACAATTTTTCAGTGTTAAAATGTTTGCCCGGCTGAGGCCGCTCCGCATCCTTAACTGAGGACAGCCAGCCATCCATGCGTGTAGAGGTAGACTGATCTGTCATATTACCAAAATTGAGCTGGTTTATACAGATAATTAAACAAATTACATCTTTTAACGTTTAAAGGTCTAAAAGGATTTTAGACGCGGTAGTTGTGTGTTCGATTCTCACTCGAGGGGAGCAATGTTATTTTATTAGTACCTGTGAACGTATTTTCCAATGATCAACGGATACGGATAAAAGTCAAGTTAGTCAACAACCCAACACTCTTAAACTGTGATAATTTCTTTTAGATGAGATTCGTATCCACGACTACGATCGCTCTCATTTAAATGTACTCGTAGGACACATTTTTGTAGACTTAGTGACATAAAATATTTCAGTTATTATTTTTTTCTTCACACTGTATCTCCCACAAAGTACAAAGCAGGGTAGGTAGAAAGAAGCCTGGTCTCAGAGCGCAGAAAATTATTATTTTATCCCCCCGTGTGGTAATCACATCCACAACCGTCGGATGTACGGACAGACGGCCCAAATGTTATTAATAAACACAATATTATGAACATTGATTTGAACCTAATATGATCTTGTACATATTGATGACCATTTTGGACACTTAAAAGCACCACTGCGGTTTTCTATAAGAATATGATTTACGAAATATATTTGATAAAATGACAAATTTATATATTAATTAATTTATTTATTGAATAAATATATAAAATAAATTATTAATCTGGTAATAAACTCATATAAATTCTTCAAATATTTGAATAATGCCCCCAACTCGAGCTAAATAAGTAATACGCCGGCGGCGATCAACACTAGCCTTTCTATTCCATTTCGAAGCTAACGATATCCAAATTAGTACGTATTTATATAATATCTTAAATTCTAATATTACAAAATTTAAGAGTTTGTTAGGTTGTAAGCGCTTATCTCAGAAACTATCGGTACTGATAGAAAAGATTCTTTTTTCTTGCATAGTCCATTGATAGAGGAGGACTATAAGCTATAATATAAGTATTACAATAAGTTAATAGTTTCATATATTTGCGTTCGGAGCTATCTATATAAATGATAATGTCATTCAACGTATACTTGTAAAAGTAATGTTTGTAGATTCCATCCCCACCTCGGGATATTAATTATTTTCCTTTCATCACTCTGGCAAGACAATGCGTGAAGCCTTCTGTAAGACTTTTTTAGGATATACATAAATAATAAACACAAAAATAATTTGACCAGTAGTTTCCTAGATTAGTACACGTTTAAAGTGAACAATTCCGAAATAATATTCATCATTTAAAATTGAAATTTAAGTTTCGTAATGTTGTCTTGTCAATACCGTTTGGATATGGGCTGTTGACGCGAAAGAAATACGTTCGTTTCACATCAGTGGTCGGCAGTTCATTTCCAAGGCTTGGAATAGATTCATGCAATCATAATTATATGCATTCAATGGATTGGTTGGATGAAATTAATATTTGCTAATATAGTATTGTTATATTTATATACCGTATATATATAGTATTGTTATATATATATATAACGCTATTTGCAGGATAGAGCGTGAAGCTAAATAATCGTCTAAATTATTAGAAATTACTAAAGCTACCACAACACAATCATGTATGTAAATTCGCATGAAGATTTAAAATAATGGACTCAATGGGATCTCACAGTTAGATTATTTTCTATGAAAGTTTCGCGGTGACCTCTATAGTGTACACGTATAGATTGTGTTTTCCATTAGTTAATTGATAAATAAATAGTTAATTGTAAATTCATATAAATGATATAATTTTGTGGAAAATTGTTCCAAAAAATGGTTTTAAATACATATTACATACATTATATAATAATAACTGACCGTCGTGGCGCAGTACTCTCGTACGAACTCGTAGCGTAAACGAGTTCAACACCCATTGGTGACGGCGAATCACTTTCTTTTCACTGCATTGCAATGTTTAAATACTAAGCTGAGTCTCCCTACACTGCGGGAAACATGATAAAACATAATATGCGGGATACAGCGTGAAGTTAAGAAAAAAAAAATACTATCACTATCACAAACAAAAGGAACTAATTTAAAATTAAAGATAAAAATCAAAACTTTCGTTAATTCTGTATTGGAAAGTAAATATTGAATAAGATAATTAGCGGCATTCCACGTCCACGTGGCGCGGAAAGTGAAACCACCTATGTACGTAATAGATCGGCCGCCGACCCGACCGCTGGAGAGTCTAAGGTCATTGCTAATATATTATGTTTTTAGGGTTCTGCATCTCAAAAGGGGAAAAACGAATCCATTACAGGATTACTGTGTTGTCTGTCTTATAAGACGATTCCAATTTTCTGAACTTACAATATAAACAATGGAAAAAATAGAAACTTACAGACATCATAGAAAAACAATAATTACACATTTATATTTATAGTTAATCTAAATTTAAAAAAGCAGAGTTTATTTGGCTGAATGTGCTTATCTCAGGAACTATTGGTTGAAATTGAAAAAAAATGTTTTTATGTTAGACAGTCCATTTATCGAGGAATCATTTCGATATATCTGCCGTCAAGTTACTTCACGCACTTAATATGTTTCACGTGTCATGCAAAACTAGTAGTTATTTTTATTTGACTTCGAAGGAAAAGCCGCGGTTAAAAACTAGTTTATTTATATTTTTTCAGTCCCTTTAGTAGGCATCGAACTCTCATTCTTCATTTAGTATCAAACTGCCAATCAATAGGTACTAGCATCTGAACCAAATGAGCATTTCATTCCCATTTATCTGATGTAACTGGTCGCCTGTCCGTCCACTTTCATCGGAGTCGAGTTACCGAGTAATTGCGTAACACAAATATATATGTATTATATTATCTTTATAAGAAAAAAACTGGGCTGCGGCCTTTAAGAGATCTTTCGATATGTATAGGTGTCTAATTAAATAATTGAATAATTTTTGTTTGTCCATCTACGTGGTTTTTATTACGAATTGCGCATACATACTTTATATTGTAACTATTGACAAAGTAAACTATTTTTAACAGACTTCAAAAATGTATATTTAGCCTTAATTAGAGAACTTCTAAATATAGGTAATAAATAAAAACTGAATAAACATTAACATTTTTTTGGTCAGAAAGTAAAATAAATAATGAAATTAAAATTATTGTTTTATTTGTTCGCAGATTTAGTGTCACCGAAGAATTGGACTCAAACAGTTATTTATGCAAGGTACGTGACTACAGAAATTAGTTTTTTTTTTAGATATATTGTTAATAAGCCTGGAAAAGCGCTCGAAGCTATAAATTGTATGAACATATGTCGCGTAGTTTCCTAGTAGCCGCTGAAGAATTCTACTCTGCAGCTCCATCATCAGACTAGCTCTATGCTAATATATTATCGTATCGTCACAATAGGGGCGCATTGACTGCCAAATAGTTAAGGCAGTTTCCACTACGAAAGAGAAAAAAGCGAATTTAGCTTAGATGGAACGGACTCCTTTTGAAATAAAATAAGTTTTTTTTCTTTTCTACCAATAAAGAGTTTTGTATTTTGTAATTACTTCGCTTCGCTCTCTAGTATTGTTCGATTCTCTTTCAGCTTGCTTATTGGAGGATTATTTGTTGACGGGGGGAACTCAACTATGCAGCTTACTCTTGCGAGTTCAGCGTCAGTCAGTCAGGATGCATTTCATCATAAAATTATATAATATTCAAAATAATTGCTGAATCGATTTCACGCCCTGGATCTAACTACATAATTGGGCCCTCTTATTGCTAAGTACGGGATTTGATTTCGGTACTCAACTGAGTTATATGGGATTTAAATAGTAGGCAGCTTCACGCTGTATCACACATATAGTAGGCAAAGGGAACTTAGTGTTAAGACACTCCGTTCCCCACTTTTTGTCTAATAACAAAAAAAAAAACATTAAATTATATAAGCTGCTTCACGCTTCTTCCAACATAGCAGAGTACTCATTTGGAACCTAGTATTAAAACTCTCCGTTCCCCGCTTTAGATTTGAACCGGCGAACTTATTAAATCACGATGGCGTCATCCCCATTACGCATTTTCCTTCACACGAGCTACCATTCCGCAATAACTGAGGGAATTACGAAGCATTGTTTTAGACTGTTTTTATCTGAAACGCTTAATTCGTTGGCGTGAGTTATGAAACCAATAACACACTTCCCATATAAATATATGTACATACCTACATACAGCCTGTATTCTTACAGGCTACTACTTACCTACTCTACGTACGCAATATTTATAGAACAATATAACAATGTTCTCACACTTTGCTTGAGTTTGAGACGCATTATGTAGTTGTATGCAGGGCGTGAAATCGATTTAGCAATTATTTTGTACATTATATAATTTTATGATGAAATGCATCCCGGTGCAGTCGGACAAAGAGTGGCTGTAAACACAATGGCTGTAGGTTCAACCACTTGGAAGATTTACTATATTAATTTCACATATATAACACAAATATAGTATACATAGTAGAATCTTCCATTCTTGAAGTACACTGTTCACTGGACAGAGTACCAGAGATTGCTTTATCTTCCAGAAACATGTAGACAAATGATTCCATGGGAGTAGAGATCAAACCCACAACCATCAGTGTACAATTGGATGCTGTCCAAAAAAAGTTAGGATTAAAAAATAAGCGATTAAGATTAACCTTGTTAAAATAATTCCTTTTAAAAGTATACATAGATAAACATATAAATGTCATTTGTCCCATATACCTGCGGACAGTATAATAACGGCGGAGCCCTGGCGTGTGAACACAACGCTGTAATTTCTTTGGTTTGTATGAACCACTTATTTTTTGTAGAAAAAAAATATTATAAAATAAGCTTTTTTAAAATGATAAATTAATGATTCAAGCTTTTGAAGTTCCGTTTGGTGTTTTTAAGTGGTTGTAGGTATTTATATTCAAATATATTTAAAATAAATAGACAAAGTTCGGCGTTGAGGTTTCGCCGTTGAACAATTAATGACACTGAAAATGGCATTGAAAATAAAAGAGGAGAGGAGAGCAAAAATGTTTTTATTTTTTGCATTTTTTTCACTTCGATATTTCGATATACTACATTCAGTACTAGGCAGTAGGCTCCCACTGCCTGCCCTGCTATGTGGGAAAAAACCGAGAAACTTTTTTTATTATTGAACCTCAAGGCCAGATCATTGTCAATTGCAGCTTAGGAACTTATATACATACATTATACGGCTTTTGGAGAAAGAAAGCCGATTTAACTTTGGAATAATTCTATAAATAATGAGCTATCGAACTTTCAACTACATTCTAGAGATAGGGATTAAATTCTTACAACTTTTTAAAATTTATTGTTATATCGTTGATATCTCTAATATCTTAAAGTCTTTATTATTTTTTTAAGCTGTTCATTTTACTATATTTCATTAAAGAATTTGTGATTAATATATCGATTGGATTTTGGTAATTTTTAAGCTTATTTCAGTATTAGAGCTTTCTAAAACTTAATAGTGCGTGTAAGATATTCATATGTCGATTTAAGAGTTCCTATTTACGTAATTCCCGCATAGTTATAGATAGTAAACCTACGGTTAAGATATCTGTGAGATGCCAACTACTTATTGCCAAAAATATACAGTGAGCACATTATATCAAATTACCGATAAACGTCTCGTACTCTCCGCTATACTCTCCATAACAAGCCACAACAAAACCGACAAACCAAATAAAATGAAATCAAAAATAAAACATTGATGTGACTGAGATGGATCGCACCAGCAGCATTACAATCCGCGATGGCATGTCAGCTTACGACCGCTGCGTTCCGCCCGTTCTTAAACGATTAAAACTTCTAAAAGAAATGTATTCCAAATAGAATATTGTAACATATCGAGAGCTAGCTTTGACAAGAGATCTGTTAAACGAGATGCTGAGATAGGCTTGAGCATTATATTTAAATATTTCGATTTTTTTTTAGTGTTTGTGGTTACCGCGTCTGTTTTATCTAAGATCTTTGCCACTCCGCCGAGGAATGATTGTACTTGTAAAGAAAAATAAATATATGTATGCTTATAATGAAAATGTAGCTATCGCTGACCGCATTGGAGACATTTATCGATGTAGTAAATTCTAAAACAATTATATTTTGTTTGTCTATTAGAGAAAATAATTTAAATTTTTAAGATTTTTTAAGGAAAAAAATGTGAGAATATTTTTATGTTCATCATTAAATTTACCAGAAACCAAAAGTCAAGTATCAGTATTATAATAAAGCACTTTTGTTCTCACTGTTATACAATTTTAATTAATTCATATTACATTTTATTTTAAATAAATAATTACTCTACGACTTTCAATTTTTAAGCCCAGCTGATTGTACAAATGCGACGATTGTGAGTGCGATTGTCTATCGCACAAATGAATTATTTTCATGTCCTTGATTTGGTAACTAGACAAAGCACGGCGTCGAGCTCCGCCATTCAACACAAAATATTTTAGATTATGTCCAGAATCAAAAAAAAAAGAAAAGCATGAAGCTGCTATTTATACATATCAAAATAAATATTAAATAAAAACCGGACAAGCGCGAGTCAGGCTCGCCCGAGGGTTGCGTACAAAAATTGAAGGTTTCGAGGTCTTTCACCACAAATTTATAGTTTTCAGATTTTTTCTGAAGCGTTATCCTCCTCCTAGTCTGTCCTTATATCTGCCCTCAACTGGAAGTACCCTATTAATTTAGATTTCATTTATAGTGTCGAAATACGTGTTTTTTGCTATACAAATGGCCATATCTTTTTTAAAATGTATGCAGAAATACGTTTTTTATCAGGAAATCATGTATATGGTTTGAACTTAAACCCTATTTCTCCAAACCTTCCTGAGATAAAGGGTCTTGACAGACAGATAGACAGACAGACTGACAACAGAGTGATCTTATAAGAGTTCCTTTTTACTTTAATAAGTATGAAACGCTGTTTTACAGTAAAATGTAATTATAAATAAACTTATACTGAATTATAAAATAAAATCGAATTATCCACTTGTGTTGAACAATGAAATAACACACAAATTACATAACATAAAATAATATTTTTTATATACATTTTTATAGGTATAATAAAAATATTAAACTTTTTTTTGGTGAAATTAATAAAAAACTGCGTGGC
>JBAIZZ010000163.1:303318-385973 GCA_037355905.1 Heliconius aoede | reverse complement strand
TGTTCGTACCAATGAGCTTTTATTGTAAAATTCCTCTCATGCATTGTAAACAAAGCTTCAATTACGAACAATGACATGAAGATAGAACAACGACTAGTACAACTTTAAGTCATGAAACCCTGAAGGCGGAAATGTGTCCTTTATATTATATATATAAATAAAATTTTGTTTACTTATATTAGTACTCTATCCAAACTTAATTAAAGTATTCAAATTTTCTGGTATTTCTTGTATAGAGAAAAAAATCATTTGTAAATTTAAATCTTGATACAAATAAAATGAGTATAATGATCTATACCTGCTATTATTACAAAGGCGAATAGTTTGTTTGGTCTGACGAGATGATATCGGAAACTACTGGCTCAAATGAAAAAAAAAATTGTCCATTTATCGCAATCTGTATATTGTTTGACAGATTGCGATAAACATGCGACATTCTGTGTCTGTCTGAAGACAGACCCAGAATGTCGCGTCACAACCCTTAGTTATTTCCATGCTAACCAAGCGGACGAAGCCGCAGGTAAAAGCCAGTGAAATATAATTGAAATATCCTTTCACATTTTGTATACCTATTGTACACATGCCCTAAAGTCTTACTGTGAAGATTCGCACCATGATAATGTATGGTATCCCCATAACATAATATGTATTTAGTGCAACATGGGAAATGGTTACATAATCCTGTTGCCTTGAATACTACTATTAGAATTGGTAAAAATATTAACAATAGATCGACTGAACAATGGCGAGCGGAGCCGCGGGCGGTGATATACTCTCGAGAGTTATTTTCAATTGAATTTGTACTCTGTTCAAGCTTAATTAAAGTAGCTTTTTAATTGAAATTGCTATAAATAATTATGATGTTCAGAATAGTTTATAGGTGGATTATAAAGTATGTTGACGGTAATGGTGGAGTGGTTTAGTCTTACCATGGTTGCGACTTCAAATTCATGTAGAGCGAAATGTATGCTAATTTTGGAGGTGTGGGTGTTTTTTTTTTGTATTTAATAAGAGGTAAAATAGTGTCTCATTACAAAGTTACCTGTAAATACTCTCTCTCTCTCTCTCTCAGCTTCACGCTGTATCCCACACACAGCAGGGTACACAGAGGGAACCTCGTGTACATACTATTTTATTTGTTATTCGAATTTTTATATGTTAAATTTTGTATTATATAAGTTTTCATCGTTTCTTGTCTTCTGCTCAAGTTTTGCTATTTTAGGTATTTATGTTTATTTATTTAAGTTTGGATATATTGATTATTTATTATAAGATATGTAAATTTAGATAAATATAATCTACGTTAATAATTTCTAATTTTGAGGCCGTCGTAGCACTGACAACTTAACGATTCGGGGTTCGATCTCTTTGTATACGAGATTTTTTTTAATGACATATCAAACTGTTTTATTATTTGGAATTTAAACTTAGTTGCCGATAAATAATATAAAAACAACCTAAAATTAATTTTATCTAATTTCAAATTAGGAAATACTCAAGTATTAATTATTTTTTCGTATATAAGTAATATTTTAGATATTTTGCCAAATGGCTTGTAAAACAGTTAATAGTAGACATAAGTACCTTATTATTTATCTCTACTTGGAAAAAAATAGAGAAAAAAAATATAAAATTTAAAGTACTTCAACGTACAAGTAAAATAACTGACCGGCTAGTATTTTATACGAAAAAGTACTATAATTTAGATCCACATGTACTCGAATAGACAATAGGGTAGATTGAAGATTGTATGTATTGTTCTGTGGACCACACTCGCGCCCGTGTATGGAGACCACATTGTTTCTATCGCTTATATTATTATATAGAGAGTATTTCAAACACTGTATTTCAAGTCGATTTTTAATAAAGTTTCACGCTGTATCCCGCATAAAGACGGGCATGCTGACGGATCCTAGTTATATGAGACTCCGTTCCCCACGCACCGCCATGTGTTAAATGTTAGAACAGTATCTTGAGTCCGGTCTAGTCCGTTCACCAAATGAGAAGATGATAATATTTATTTAAAATATTAGCAATTATAACAACAGAGATTATGTTATGTATTGATCAAATAAATTAAGTTATAATAATTTTGTACTTTTAATATAATTACAAAGAGTGTAAAACCGACACATTGTCTTATGATCGACGTATCAATGAAAATAAAAGGAAACCACCGAGAAATGAACCCTGATAGCCGGGTTGTCAATTAAATACGCACTTAATTGACGTGACGGTGCATGCGCTTAAGAAAAATTATATATTAGATGCGATACACGGCTCGTGGTAGAACAAAGATGAGAGATTTGCTTCTTTTTCACGCCTAATCCCGCATAAAGCAGGATAGGCGGAGAAATAATTATATTAAGACAATATTTCAGCTTTATGCCGATTTAAAGAGACCCTACGTGCCAGAAGAGATGCAACATAATTTAACTCTCTTTGACGTAAAGTCAAAGAGAGTTAAATTTCAATTGAAAATCATCTTAAAGTTGACTAAGCTCGCAGATTCCCTCCACCCTTCCTTCAGCCCACTCAGCTACGAGGGTAAAGGTGTGAAGCTGCAAAAAAATCAAAGTGTTTACTTTGAAAATACAATTAGTTACGTATATTGTACTTATAAAAAAACCGCTACTCTCTTCCTTAATCTCACACAATAGTGAGAAAGAGCCCCCGATTACGCCTCGCTAGTACGCAAGCATTTATAAAACTACAATTTCACACGACATTAATTACACGAACTACGTGTGTTTAGTTTACACAGACACGCAGAAAACTGTTAAATTGCAACGGGTGGAAATGACAATTGTGATATACACGTAGTTTATATTTATAATGAGCAGGGAACGGAGAGACGGAACTCATGAATTTTGGGCTCTCTCAAAGGCAACAAAGGCGATGGCTCCTATTCTTCTAACTACAGGCCTAATGCTATTACCTCCCTACTCTCAAAAGTTATGGAGAGCATTATCAATAGTCAGCTCTTGGTTTGTAGAGCATCAACGTTTGATTAATGATCGTCAATATGGCTTCCGCCATGGTCGTTCAACCAGTGATCTTTTGATTTACCTCACCCACCGCTGGGCTGCTGTTATTGAAAGCAAGGGAGAGGGCCTGGCAGTTAGTGTGGACATGGCAAAGGCCTTTGATCAAGTGTGGCATGGGGCGCTCCATGCTAAACTTCCACCCTATGGGCTTTCCGAGAATTTATGCAAGTGGATCGCCAGCTTTCTCACTGGTCGCAGCAACAAGGTCGCTGTTGCTCGTTTGCCTTGTCCTTTTCCATAAAAAAATATATATATCAAAAAATATTTAACATATACGTTCCACTCTTAATGATTTAGAAATTTCAATGCAACAAAAAATACCTACGTTATTAAATTTTATAAAACATATTTTCCATAGTAATTAAAAAAAATCAGTTCCACGCCGCACACAGCAAGGCAGAGGGAACGTAGACCTCGAAAATGAAAATATTAAATATTTCATTTCCAATCGAACTTATAACCTGTCGCGTTTACAAACCGTACTTGCGCCCCTAAATCACGACAGCCCTTCTTTCTTGTATTATCTCTGACGGCCCCGCGACACACTCGTACATCGCTAAGGTAATCGCGGGTTATAAGAACTACAAAACTGTTATTACGTATCGAGCACTATTAATACATCAAGCAAGGTGTCCGGTCGCGGCCCACGCCAGGACGCTTTAGGCTCTAGGACACTTGCTTAAGGCAATTTACATACCTTTAGATCGGAAAATGTGATCTGAATTTTATTATATATGTATTATTTAGCTTCTAGCTGAGTAGGTGGAGGGAAACTAGTGTTAAGACACTCCGTTGCTCATGCTAATTTGCCCGATTCGCCCAATGTTGGAGATATTGCGCTTTAATTTATGGATATACAACTATTCCATGACTAAACTTCTGTACAACAAACAATGTTTCGAAAATTAGGCGGGAAAATAGAAACGGAGTGTCATAGCACTAAAGCCCTTTCACTTTGTCTGCTATATACACAAATAACTGTAGCTCCTCTGGTATTGAACGGGTTCGTGGGCGGCGGTGATCACTTAACATCAAGTGACCCGAACGCTCGTTTGCCTCATTTTCCATAGAAAAAAACATAAATATAGGTGAAGTTAAAAACAAAATCGAAAGACACTTTTGTCTGTCGCCTGTTTTGTACCATTATAAATGAAATGGCATTTCTTGCACTTATCAGCGTGTGCAGGGCGAGCGCCGCATCAAGCATTGGGAGCAAGTGCGACCGCGTCATTGATAGCTGGAGCCTATAAAGAAATCTGAAAATGTTCAATTTATTTCATCATTTAGTCGTAAAATATGTACTATCTTTGTATAGAGGACTAGTTTAACGAGTTTTTAAAAAGAATGATAAAATAAGAATTTTCCATAAATATCGTAAACGGAAATATAAAAAAAAAAACAATTTTATATAAGAGGATGTCAGGGCTTATTGTATATTGTAGTGTGTATTTAGCGAACGATACATTTTGTACAAATATATAGATTAGGTAAAACCAATTTTTCTTAATGTGCTGTAGGTATCATTTTAATGAAATCAATGAAGATAAATTTAAATTACGCTCATGCTTTTTGTATAAGAATCTTAATTATCTCTCCTACAATTTTCACTATACGTCTGAAAGTCCACTAGTTACATGAATAATTACTATAATTTGGGTCATCTTTTCTCCCTCACTCACAAATTCTCGACGGGTGGCGTATACAACTACACTGGTGCTCTCGCGCAGTCCAGTGCACTCGTACATTGAGCAAGCCGTCCATTGCGGCCAGCAGCGACATCGACTACACCAGATGTAGGTAATTACAATTATTTTCAACCGAAATTACTCTTTTGAGTGCCTAAATCATGGTGGCCATTGTTAAGGGCAAGCTCTGCTCTAACTGTAAGTCCACATAGTTTTAGAGATCGTTTTGATAAAATATTTACGTATTTTTTATATATAAATATAAAGGTGGACAGAAAAAACTTTCCTGCGTGAAAGTATTTCAGGTGTTAAAATTCTCCGGCATTCGCTTTAGCTCCGGATACGAGACTATATAATTTTTTTTTTTTCGAATGGAGATCTGTCCCATGATTATCTTGTTTATATAGGTTAGTTAGCCTTTGAAATTATTGAATATGATTGCTACAATTAGTGACTTAACCATTAATTCTATCTCGGTTTTACCTAATCTACATATAAGTAAAATATGAAATAAACAAAGTGCATCGTTGAATTCCACTATTTAACTCAGCATTTCTATCTCGGACGTAAAGCGGAGAACGGAGTGTCTTAACAAAAACAAATGAAGTTTAAAAAAGACCTTCTATATTCTAACAGCAATTAAAAGCATGAATGATTACCTATTCCGAAACAATGCTCTCTTTTTTATAAATAGTAATTCGCCTTAACCCATTTCATTTCTCACGCTTAGATCAAAGACTCCAGATGATGGCCACGTTCGTGGTTCATACTAATTACGTACGTTCAGAAGTAATATGGGATCTGTGGTGATTAAAATGACATACAATGATGGTTGTTCATAGTTCGATTCTGTTTTTATAATTGCGAATGCATTTAATTTGAAAGCAAAGACGCTTTGACTCGATTGTGGTGTAATAGAGAAGACTCCAATATTTATAATATTTTAGAAATTTTTGTATACTTAATAACCAGTGCGTCTTAGAAATCTTGTACACACTTTGAGTGTATGTCTGGTCAAAGCACTTAGGCTAACCTCGTTTTCAAGAGGACCTGGTGGAGCATATGGTTCATTTTCCACTCTAAGAAATTAAATCTTTAAAACTCAACACTCAATGCCTCTGGAATTGGGCGAAAAGTGAGAAATAGGAGTGTCCTATTGGGAGCAGAGTGTCCTAACATTTGGTCGTCTCTATCCACCCAGCTTTATCAAGGATAGCCTTAATGTACTTCTCAAAACCACATAACTTGTAAACAATTTTGAGTAAAAAGAAGTTAGAATTAAAATCAATTAGATACCTTATTCAATAAAAAAAATGTGATTTTCTCGAATGTGTAGCACAGGCGTGTCTTTAGTATCGAAGTAATGTATATTATGAGATGCCAGATAAGTGCCAAGGCGACCCACTTCTTGTGACAAAATGTTTTATTCAATGATCTTAGCAATACTTAGTTTATAAAAAATAGTGACCAATACGTAGGCGGGTGTTCTACTGTCTAAGGCGTCATTACAGTATTACTTGCGGTTTAAATGGGGCCCGTGTTCAAATCCCGCTACATTAAAAGTTTTAGTCGTTTTCTAAAATAAGCATTTTCTTTCCAAAGTTACATACAGGGTAATAACACTTAAAAGACTTGTTTTTTTTTACTTTGTAAAAAAACTTGTTTGTCACTTTAAGCACTTGTTTTTTTTGTATCGAGTATATTAGCAGGTTAGGTAGAGAAAATCTGGTCAAAGTCAAATAATTTTATTCAAAATAATATGTTACACGAGTAATTTTTTGAACGTCAAATAATTTACCACCAGTTCATTAAACTTAATCCCTCAGACCTGAGAAACTGCGAAGAAGAAGCGAAAGCTGCTGAGCTAAGTCTATTCGCCAATCCATCAAATGGGGTCCCCAATGTCTTTGGTGACGGACTTCAGCACTCAAGAGTACATCAGCTAGTTTTAGCAATTTTCGTGTTAGATGTTAATATATTCCGTTCTTTACTGTTGTCCTAAATTTGAGACATGGTGGAATTCAGCCCTCCACTCTCAGACGCTGTATCACAACGGCATGAAGGCATAAAAGTTTTATGGTTTTAAATATAATCATCAGTCAATCAGCTTTCTCTGTCTGTCATATAACTTTCCAAATTCTATAATGTAGCTTTTATTATAATCTATAGTTTTATTGTCAACAGTTAACCATTCAAACCGATATTATTTAAATCTAAATCGATTTATGCTTAATTTTTTCAACGTTTCGCCATTTTCGCGTATAAAGACGACATTTATGTTTATTTACAAACTTTTGCAAATAATAATCTATATAAAAACCGTTTGAATATATAATGTTATATAAATCGTATGTTTAGTGCTATCTTTTTATTTTAAAGCATGGATTTTTTCGGGGAAATAATGATTGTTATTAATATACAAAAAAAGAGATATTAAGAGTTGAGTGACGGAACTTAACGCCATACTTTGGCTGCAGACCTAGATAATAAAAAGAATTTATTCCCCCGAGTGGAAATTGAACCGACAACCACTGCGTTTAGAGTCACGCGCTGTGCCGCAGCGCCAATGCGTGTAGTCGTATTTCGTAGCAATTTTTTAATAATATTAAATATTTATCTATAAACAAACATAAATAACGCGTCCCAGTGACGCATAAAGGCGCGCCACACCTGCGGAGAAAGTTGCAGCGTTTTCGGCGCTTTCAGACGTTACTCACGGCGACGTCCGCACCGCCGTTACGTCATCGCATTAAAAGAGTGCCTGTTTGACCACTAGAATATTTGTGCGTGTACTTATTTTTATGTAATTATAACTTTACTATTCATGAACTCGTGGATTTGAACGAGAAAATTGCTTAATTATAACTAATTATATTCGGCTTTTTTGCTTTAGTTTTGTTGTTGTTTTTTCTACATATACTTGGAAATATGAGTAAATCTGATACATTTACTCTTCCGAAGTCTTAGATGAGTAATTAGGGCAGATGAGTCTTCTGTGAGGCTGTCGTGGTGCCGCGGGACAGCGTGAGCGCAAGGGTTATAAGTTCAATCTCTACTTGGGAGTATGATTGTTAATTATTTTTCATTTGTTTGCTTTTCTACACAAAAACTACCTGTTTATATAAGTAAATAGATGTAGATAAAAATAGAGATAGAACCCACAACCATCATGTGTAAAATTGCTATTTTCACTAAGACAAGATGATGTTAAAATACAGAAAGCCTTATTTGGAATTTAATTTATACCATTAATTGCCCTCCACACTTGTCGGCCGCACCTTAAGCGTGCGTATGCTCCAAAACTAAAATTACGCAAGAAAATTCTTTGAAGATATGTAAAGTGTTGCGTAACATTATATTTAATGACATCGTTGTCACTTTAAACGTTATTGTGGATTCTATTATTAACCAATAAATAGATATTAAATAAACCTATAAAGACGTACATATTTTCATACGATAGATATACATATTTTCATACGTTTCCACACATAGCAAGATAACAGGCAGAGGTGAAAACGTAGAAAAGAAACCTAATGTAAATATTTTATTCCCCGATTGGAAATTGAACCCACAACAGTCACGTTAAGTGTCGTACGCTTATGCTCCTGCGCCACAACGGCATCAATTTTACGCAATCTATACGATAAACAAAAAAGTAAAATCGCGATAGATTCACTTTAATGCTTGGGATTCATGGTGGATAATGATCTCACGCGACATCTGGAGTAGCGTGCAAAGTGCCGCCGTCGTCGCGAACAAAAAATACATCTAAGATGCCAATATAATGTTTGTTTCAAATGTTAATTAGTACATTTCAATTTTAGATCATTTTATTATATACTTAGTTAGTAATCATTATAATTTCACGCTGTATCCCGCACATAGCGAGGCAGGCAGAGGGATCGTAATTTTAAGACATTCTCTTTTTATGTGATATTTGCGTCTTGAGTTTCGGAACTCAACGTCATGATTTATCTTCTTATCAGAGTAAGAAAATATTAAATCTCAGTGTTAATCAAAACTAGAACCGTCACGTTTAATGACAGAAGATTTCACTCATATTATAAACTTATTAGTATTTCAAATATAAATAACTATATATTTATAGATTTGAATGTCTGCAGCAATCATCTACGACAGAAACAATACGATATATAACTAAGGAACCCTAAACACCTGCATAATTATTTTTTTCCAGCTCCACCAGCTACCAACTATAATATGTGCAATTTAAGTAACATTAGCCGTCATACGTCGATCTGAGATGCTCACGTATTGTCATCATTTTCACTTAACATTCTTTTGTGTAACACTATCTTTTGATTTAAATATTTTTTTTTATTTGACAGCTTTTATATCAATCTATTTCTGCCATCTCGTGTTGAGTGGCTGAACTCTACGCTGTGCTTTGTCTGGTTTGGCCTATTAAAAAAATTCACTATAGTTTTACCACTTAATGTTATTATAAAAACTGTATATTGATAATGTAATATCAAAATGACAGGAGGAACTCATATAACAGGGTAGCAAAGGAAACCTACCTTTAAGACGCTCCGATCCCACGTACCGCCTTATTGTACACATTGCGTGTTAAGTGGCGGAAATCAACGCCGCGTATTGTCTTGTCACCAGAGCGACTAAATGTAAACAATTCAACCCCCCAACCGGTAATCGAGGCTATAACCGGCGCATTTACACTCACTTTAATAAAATATTTATATGCATAACAGACACAGTGAGATAAACGAAGAGCGCACAGACGTACAAGATAACGCATTTTTATATACATAAAAAGGTGTTGAATGGTCCAGCTCGGGCTCGGGCACGCGGCGGCGGTTTGCTAGTATTTACACAGGCTGCTGCAAAATGGTATCGAGCACTTTTAGTTGTCATTTATGTTTTGGCGTATGTGTGAGATTGTTTTAAATTATTATAAAAGTATTAGGGAATTTAAATCTGTATCCTGTTGAATGAGAAATAGAATAGTTTTATAATAGCTGTCTATAATTCTTCTTTTTTACTTTCTCCGGACAATTTTCGAGATCTTACGCTTGTGGATCTCAGCGCCGCTTTGTCTTATTACAGAGCGAGGACAAAAAAAATTCTTATTAATTTTTTCCCTTTCACAACATAAAACCAAAAAGAAACGTTATCTTCATTTTTATTCTAGGTTCTCTCTTAATAGTATATTTTTTTACATAAAAATAGGTTCATTGGTACCCATAGCATTCGCGTTTACGGTTCGTCAGCGTACGACTGCTCCACGAAGGTGTTTTAATTACCGCTCCAGAAGCATAAATATAAACAATTTAGATGTGAATCTTTTTATTCCAACAAAATTCCTGACAAGTGACCTTTACGTGTCGTCCACGAGCTGATCCCATCAAAGTTCAAGACTATTAAAATTTTTATTATTTTTATTACGAGGGAAAAAATGTGTAGAGGTCTTGGTTGTACTTTGAATATTATAGTGATAGTATGTAGTTTTTTGTATTCTTTATTTTTACTTTTACGCTCTCATGCATTTTGCAGGATGTCATTGTGCAGAGAGTCACGATCACCACTTTCCCTACAATTTTCCGACATACTGCGTGTTGAGGTGCGGATCTCATCGCTGCACGATTTTCCTTTTTCCTCTCTAGTAATAATAGGCTGTAAGAAAACAAAATGTCTTAACAGAAGATTTCCTCTGCCTTCCCTGCTATATGAGGAATACAGTGTAAGGCTAAAGAAATACAAATAAGTAGGTACATGTTGCTTTAGCATTTTAACTGTAGAACCCAAACAACTATTAGTTCATTACATTCTAGTTCTTTGCCTACTTTGAAGCGAGTTTTAACCAGATAGGGCCGCGCCCTCACTCCCAACTAATGGGTACTAATGTATTGTACAATGTCCCTGTACAGAGCTAAGTTGACATTTTATTTTTTTATATATAATAGGGCCGTCGCGTCGTGGAGTAACAGCACACTGTCAGATTGTAAGCACGACAGTTCCAGGTTGGATTCCCATTCGGCAATTTCATTTCATTCAAGTATAAAATTAAAGCAAATTGGTAATTCCTAAAATTCCTCCCTCAAAAATTTGGGAAGGGAAAAATTTTAAAAAACCTCAAAAAGACATGTCTTTGAATAACAAGTAAATAATAAAATTATAATTATAAACTCATTACAAAGTATATTTAATAGAAGCATGTGAACGACTACACTGCCTCTTACAATATATATATGACACGCCTACCTCTTACAGTAAATATACATATGACACGCCTGCCTCTTACAGTAATAATATCATAGTAATGCTTAGTAGCCACGGGGATATTAGATTTGATTGTGGGAAAATATGCCGATACCAAAAGAGCTCGTGAGTCGGCTGTCCTTGTCGACCTTCGGGCAGCCTACAGCGATATCAACATTAGAGAAAGGACATCAGCTTTAATTTATACGAGTTACTTACTTAGGTTGACTTGTAACTATGAAAACAAAATCATAGAAATTAATTAATAATTATAAATTAATATAGAAATAAATTAATTAACATAGGTAACAATTTTAATATGATATCGAGTATCGAGTTGGTCTGATGTCCATCATCAGAACAGGCCAGGACCTGAATAGTGAACTTCTTAGAAAAGAGAAAATCACTAGAATTAAGGCTTATATAATTAAAAGGTATTAAATATATTATTTCAGCATCATATTCTATCCCTCACATAACAGAGGGTAGGCAGAGAGATCTTAATGCTAAAACACTATTCTATACTTTATGCCTGATTTTTTTATATCTTTTTAACTCTATGCTTTACGTATAAAGTTGCCACCGTGAAAATTAAACAAAAAAACACGATGATATCAAACTCTGCCAGAATCAGTATGTACACAGTTGAGCGGTCAAGGACAGCTAATAATAATTGATTGTTGTTACAGGTGGGTGTGGAACAGATCACATTTTATACTGTAAGTCTAATTATTATTGGTTTCACGCTGTATCCCGCATATAGCAGACTCACGCACTCACCAACACGCACAGCCCAACTTTCGACATATTGCGTGTTGACTAACGGAACTCAACGTCCTGCTCATGTCAACGTTCATGATGAACAAAGCAAGGAAATCATAATAATTGATTCTCAGGAGTAAAAATGAAACCTACTACCGACGCGTTTACAGTCAATCGCTATGCCACTGTGCTCATATGGATAGTTATTCACAAATATAAAATATATAGTGTAAATGGTTTCAAATAATCCTTCACGATTACCCATTGTACTTTGTTTATGGTATAAGTAGATTACTTAATGGTGATTAAGGAGGGTAGTAGGTTAGTCTGTACTTACTTGAAGGTCTATTGTGAGACACGCCTACCGTGTGATATACCACAACTATTGAAACTGACTTAGATCATAACTAATGTATAACAGATGTATAATTTTATATGTTTATTCTGCGATTTTTTTTATAGAATTATTAGCTCTTTACCTTTTCTTGTTAGGTATCATTCACGCCAGTGCTAGTAACGCTTCGTTCTCGGTGCGATCTCGGTCTGTTAGAAATATTCTTATATGATAAACAACGAGAGGCGCTTCCGCTTTAATAATAGTGTGAATACTCCCTACGACGCGGTTTCCGCCTACGTGGTAGGCAGAAGGAACTCAGTGTTAGAATACTCCGCTCCCCAAGAATTGTCCAATTTTATAAGACATGAGATCTAGTGTAGAGGCAAAGTGCGGCGTTGAGTTTCGCTACTCAATACGCAAATCCTCCAGAATTCGGCGAAAAGTAGGGAACGGTGCGTCTTAACATAAAGTTCCCTTTGCCTACCCTGTTGTGTGTGAGATACAGCGTTAAGCTGATCTATAAAACTAATACAACTACCTACATTAGATTCTATATTTATTGTCAGTAAGTATACAAAACCATTTAATATCTGATCTGTCAAATCTACCGCCCACTTAAATTTACGAAAATTGAACCTATTACGTGACCAGATGAAAGATTAAACAAGTATTAGCAATGAGTGTCGAGAAGTAATTACGGGTAAATAAACTATCAATCATGTACTGTCGTCCTAGTTGTCGTTTAAATACATATTTTGCGAATGAGTTGACCGAAATTATGTCTAAATCACGTTCAGCTTGCAGCTTCTTTGTCAAAAGGAAATAAATATTGACAATTTTTTGTTGCCTGATACTACACTAACGTGTACGAACGTTATCGCCTATATATAGCCTGTACAGATAAGGATAGACTCTGCGACAATTTTTTTTAATTCAAACGTTATCTGAACGAGATTGTCGTGGGTTCAAAGCCTAGAAGAATAAGCATAAGGAATAAGGAATTTATATTTAAACAAAAAATAAATAAATCAACTTCAGGCTGTATCCCGCACACAGTACAGGCAGAGGGAACTTATTGTTAAGACACTCCGTTCGCCACTTTCTGCTGAATAATTTTTTTGCAGCGAAAATTCATACAAAACTTCATAGAGAATTATTAACAAAAAATAAGTTGTTAACGTAATAATACGCGCGTAATAGATTACTATAAAATTGATGGTAATTAAATAATAAGAAATGCACATGTAGTTGTCACCATAAATTATATTTTATAATTGTCACATGTTATTTGACTGATAGCAGTTGACGTTTGTCTATGACTTGGTGGTTAAGCAACAGATTACTACAGAATTATGATTATATTTAATCGTTATAAAAGAATAAGTAATATATATAAAATAATTATGAATATACAATATTATATTAATATTTTATATTATGAGTATTATTTAATGTTTATTAAATAAGCAAAGAAGTGCATATGTCGGTATATCATGTAAGTATCTTATAGATTTATAAACGACACCTACCGATCCCGCCACTATGAGACGCGTCATGAATTCTTATTTATTCTACCCTACAACTTATTTGTGAACGTTTATATAAAAAGCCACGCGGGTGTTGTCAGTTGTACGGTCGGTCTTGGCTCTGCCACAGGCTAGCCTCGACTATTCGAGTAATTAATTATTTAGTTAATTCATTATTATTATATAATTAGTATAATTATAAATGTGGTTAATACCACATTTATAATTATACTACCTATATACGACCTATATGTAATTACAATGGGCTGGAGCAGTAAACGCGAGTGTTAGAATCTGTAAATGGGGCCCCGAAGCCTACACATGTGGTCGCAAGTCCCAGGCACTACTCCATGCTTCTCATCGTCTAAACGGTAAAATAACATTATTTATAACTACCGTCCACTTCTGATGTTTATTCGATACGACTACCCTCTTATTATTCGGTCAGTCCATTATTATTTTAGTAATTTATTTTTAAGTTTTCTAACACGCGTATGTAATTTCGACGTAGCGGGTTGCGGGTTGGTATTTTTCTAATATGTTTTTAATGCAGATTTCTTTCATTAGTATAAAATATCACTTTAAAAAGCGTAAAAACATTAATACAAAACTATTAATTATAGTCAATTAATTATTGAATAAGGAAATAATGTGAAAAATTTCTCTCGACCATGTATGGAAATTCTCAACGCTTACAATTCCACGGGAAAAAAGCCAGGGTATTATGAAACGAGAGAGCAACTTCCTACGACTATATATTGATGACGATATTAAATATGTTATAAGTGTTAAAAAAATTTATGATTTTACCAAAAATTTTTTTAGTGATTTTATGAATGCTCGCCCCAGTCTGTTTTAAAGGTTCTTGAGGCCAGTTGTGGTGGTGGTGGTGTTATAACAATATATTTTAATATTTCTATTGTAATATAGGATAAAGATACATTTTTACGACGTTGTTTCGTCACTACAATAAATTAACATCAATTTAGAGTTATTTTTTAATGCATATAGCATTAAAAATAACATAAATATATACACTTTAAAATACCAGACCAATCTTTCAGCAAACAAACGGTCAAGGTTCGATAAAGCGAGCACGAAGATGTGAAATATAGTGTCAAAGTCCTTGTACTTGTAAATATTTATTTTGGAAGATAAAAATATCTTTGAGGATATATTATTGGTAGTACATACAAAGTGAGTTTTTTCCAAGAACAGTTTTTAGTTACGAGGCCGAAGTTGGATGAAAATACAATTTTGTGGCATCAACTAAGCGGTGTGATGGACCCAGCCAGGGTCTAAATGTAAATATTTTGGGAACTTTCCAAAAATTACTAGAATCTTAAGAAATCACTATTCGAGTTTAAGCTCATATAATTTACAGATTAGAGCACATTTTATATTGTAGGACTTGTATTAGCATAGTATAGAAAGGCGGTTTTTTTCTTTTCATTTTCGTCGTGTTCTTTGTTTAAACAGACCGTAAAATTGAATATATTTATAATATGAAATTTATATTTGAACTGTGTTTGAAACAGTATTGTCTTTATAATTTAATTTCATCCAAAAGAAATGTAAAGAAAAAAAAACTTGCTCTTGAACAAACAGCTTATTTAAAAGTCCAAGTATATTCAAATATTTGTACTTAAAATATATCGATAGTTCCTTCGGCCCTGTGACACGATGACATACTAGTGAGAGAGCGCATGTTTGCTTATCGTATTTGCATAGATTTGGTTGTCAATATTAGTTCGTTCAGTCGGCTAGAAAGGTATTATACGAATTATTTTCTTTTACCTTCACGTTTTGCTTATTTCACGTGTTAGGAAGCTAGTGTTGACATATCTTCTTCTATCTGACCATTTACAGTACGGTCGACCAGTCGTGGCCGCCCTGAAGTAGATGGCTAAGCGGATTTGACTTTAGGATTTTTTTATCTTGTAATTTGATTTCGATCGTTTTAGATTTTTTATTTGTGAGTAAGTTTTTTAATACGCTAAAGTTTAGAAATAGGACTCATAAACTGGACGGTGTTGCGAGTGACAAGGGATTATTTTGTGACCGAGGCAACATTATGTCATTTTTTGTGTACCTGGACCATGGAAATGAACGTTTTTACAAATTCTATATTAGGTGGGTCGAGGCCAGCCGTGGCACAAGTGTGCGACTAGGTGGGTTCGATCCCCGACCGAGGAAATAAAATATTTATTTAATCATTTTTTTATTATCTATTGGATTTACACATGCATGTGTATATTGTACACAAAATTGAGTAGAACCAATTCAGCTTATTTTTTTTTAATTACTATCATGGCCCAGTGGCACAGCATTGGAATGTAAACGTTGGTTGAGAGTTCAATTCCCACACTCAGTGAAATGAATTATTTTTATTTTGCTAGATCTCACTGACCGCAATTTTTCGCGTGACTTGTTAACAAAAAATAAACAAATTTTACTAAGTTATAATTAAAGCCAGTTATAATTAAAGTAAAAAGTAGAAGTTATCGGTAGTAATAAATTGTAACATGTGTTTGAGTAAACAGTTCAGTAAATACATAAAGAGGACCGGTCCCATTAGCGGCGGCCCTGTGACACACAAACTGACCGGTTGTGGATACATTTTTTTTTAGCTTCACGTTATATACCTCATAGCAGCTTCGGCTGGAGAAACCCAGTGTAAGTCACTCTGTTCTCCGCCTTCTGGTCAGTTTTCGAAGAGGTAATTGGGAATCGAATGGGAACGGGTGAAGACTTGAAGGGTGGAGTCTTCACCCGTATTAGATAAGGATAACCCTTTCTTTATATCCAGTAATTTCGCCTGCTTATTGATATCTCACACAAATAAAATCGTCTTTTATTTTCACTTTTAAACGCGAAAAATCTTGCAAAATATCCCTTAATCTGTATTATATTTTTATGATGCATTAAATTATATACCCACACACACACGTATTATATACAGACCGACAGACATATTGTTCTTTCAAATGTAATATACGAGTAGTCAGCACGCTCTGATTGGTGACCGGAATAATATGCTAATATCGTTCCATTGGAAGGAAATACACTCAAATGTGTGTAATATTAGAAATGTTATTTGTTTAAATCTAATTTTCTTTTATCTTGAGTATTATTTTTCTTATTATTTATTTATTATTTTTATTATTAGTTTTCTAGACATGACGCGTTGAGTTCCGCCTCTCAACGCGTAATGTCTAGAAAACGGGGCGATGCGTAGAGATGGTATATCTTAACTCAAGCTTCCTTTTGCTTACCTTGCTGTATAAATCATACATATAATGTAAAGCTAAAACTAACTATCCCCACTATTATATTGAATTATTTTTATTTTCTGTCTCGGCTTGTACCGCGATAGGAAAAATTGGTAATTTTCATTTCTACCACCAAATAGTTTCTTCTTCTATAGTTTCACTTCAACGTGACGTTTAGGTCCGTCGCTCCTCTATACGTAATGTCGCAAAAATATAAGGAAAGTTGGGACCCAGCCCATAGCACCAGGTCCGTTTTCCTATCCTGTTATGCGGACAAAGCATAAAGCTATTTGCTGTATATACAATTGTTGAAATAACTTCGTTGTAGTGTTTTAAATGTGATAACGTCTTAGAAATCGACACGAACAACCATAGCTCATTGTCACGTTCCGGCTTCCCGCCGCCGAGCGTGCGAGGGAGAGCGTGCAAGCAGGACAAGCGATAGAGAGACACGATCCTCCTAAGCGTTTGGCTTGTGACGCATCAATCCATTCATTTTTACATATAATTAATATGGAAAATTTAAGTAACGAGGTCTAATAAATGTTACTTCATCAACACAAAAAAAATTCAATGAACTCTTTGTAATATTCAAAATTATTTGTGTAATTTAGTGATAATACTTCAATTGAATTCATAACATTACGTACAATTATCGAATACTTGAAATGGTCGGCCTACGTTAGAGTTTCCAGGGCAATACGACATAGGTACCTTCAAAATGCACGTTTCTCTGCTTCTTAAAGGCAGAAACCTCTCTAACGTCTTGCGCAGCGATAATCACTTATCACCAAGTGATAGCCTCGTTTGACTTGCCTTCTCCATAGAAAATTAAAATTAAATATAAATGTAGCAACATAAACATATATTATAATAAACCAATACCCTACATTCCTAGAGAGAGAAACGTGCAATTTCATCTAAAAACGTAGAAAGTAACTTACATTCACACCTACTCGTATGCATTTATGAAAATAATATGTTATCGTAGACAATTGGCATTTTACTTTAAATATGCGGGAAAACGTTCATAATAACTCAAATAATGGGTGATCAAAGTCCGATGGTTAGAGTTGCGGCGCATATTTCTCAAATAACAGACAGACAGACTCAACACAGAAAGACGGAGGTCCCCTGGACGAAGAGAGAGAGGAGAGAGAAGAGTATCTCAACATATTGCTTTATTAATTTCCTTAATAAATTCAACAAACATTATACAAATTTGACGCAACATGTTCGGCAAATCTTAATCAATTTGTCTAAAAGCCAAGCTTGCTTGACTTTGACTTTAAACTGTTCTTTTTATCAAATATTCTTTTCTTATTTTTTCTCGTAATTGTTAGTTATTCGTAATTCAAAGGCCGGCAACGCACCTGTAGCTCCTCTTCTCTTCTTTTTCCAAATAAAAGTATAAATTACGGGGTAGGTACTTGACTATTTAGGGTGGACATTGACCCATGATCTTTATACTGATTCCTCCCTATCTTTCACGCTAATCACGGTAGACGCGGGAAGATAAAATATAACAGTAATAATTAAAGGAACTTGGCGATAGGAAAACGCATTCCATTAAGAACAGGTTGAATACACAGACTTTGCGGCTCCCGCGCAGGCATTTCTCGGTTCATGGATGCCATAGATTATGCTAAGTGTAGAAGGTTGATTTCTATTTCGTATATGTTTGTTTTGTAAAAAATGAAATTGATAGAAAGGCTGCACCTTTACTAGAACAATAGACATCTGTACGGTTTTGGGTTTGATTCTTACTCGGGGATTGAAGTCTCCATTTTCACGATCTCAACACCTAATATCTCCAAAATTGAGCAGAAAATGGAGCAGGGGGTATAACACTAAGTCCTACCTGTAATGCTAGAAACAAAATAATAAAAAGTGTAAATAAATTGAATGATTTCTTGTTTGGTTATTTAGATTTTAGATATAGAACAAATGTATCTACTTACACGAAAGTCTAACACATAAATACACGTCAATTCTCGCAACTTAGCTTTTACTTTTAACTCTTAATATAATTATAAAGCTTATTTAAAAATACAATATTGTCTGTCCGTCCCACAACAAGTTAGTCTATGCAGGGCGACTAACCGACTTTGAACTGCCAGTATTTATCCGGCCATTGAGTCGGTTCAGATCGCCGATACCTCGATGCCGGAACAGACCCCCCCGCTATAGTAATAAATGTATGGCGGCCTATGGGAATCGTTTGACGAGGAAATCATTTATATAGACGTTGGTCGCTTCGTGTCTTAAAGATCTATCTTGTCAGTTTACGTTTAGTTGTGGGTTCGATTCCTGCTCGGGGAGTTAATTATTTTCAATGCTTCACTCTGCTAACATGACAAATCGCGGCGTTAAGGCTTGCAACTGTTCAAATTAATCAAATAGCAATTAAAGAGAAATAGTTGTAGTTATTGGGACGGTTTTCAAATATCGCGGATTGGAACCCTGCAAGTCACATTTTTAAATATTTATGTAAGCCTTCCTCTGTATCGAAAACATAGCAGGGTAGGCAGAGCGACCCTGAGAACCTAGTGTTAAAGATACTTCGTTCCCACTTATATACTTCAGTTTTTCACTTTGTGTGTTGGCACTCAAGAAGCAATATCTCCAAATATGGGCGATGCGTGGGGAACAGAGTGTCTTAAACGTCGGTTCACTCTGCCCAAATATATACATATATATTTTTATATATATATTTATTTATATACGCACAGAGCAAACAGCAGGCATGTATGGGAAAATCTCAATCTAATTCAGTATAGTATGTTGAATTACAGTTAGTGTTTGCTGATAACGTATACAAAGGTATTATTATCGCGCCTATGGGACTTTCTCACTCTTTCTGAAATGTGGGCCAGTTTTGATTGTATTTAGATATTTTGTGTGCGTTTTTGTTTATCTATATATTTAATAAATTATGAAGATATGAGGCCAGAGTTTGAGAGTAAATGTGATGGTTGTAGGTTCGATTCTTACTAGGAAGGATTAATAGGTTTCATTTTTAATTTAAAAATAGGCGTTGACTTCTGCCGCTCAATATTTAATGTCTCAACAATTTGGCGGGAAGCGGAGAACGGAGTAACTTAAAGTTAGGTTCCCTTTGCCTACCCTGATATAAGTATGATAAAGCGTTGCAAGACAAAATGTGAAGCTGAAATTTTAAAAAATAACTATGAAAACTATCAGAGATATGTATGTTTCTATTATAAATACAGGAATTAAAATCCACAAACTCTACAAATTTTGTAATTATTACCTTAACGAAGTTCAACGCCGCGCATTGCCTTGTGTAAAGTCAGACGGGACGCCACTGCGCCCTATGTTATACAATATATGCATTTTCCTTTCTCACCTACGCTTATATTATATAATTGTAATTAGCCTATTGTTTGAAATATTTAATGTCATATAAAATACACGACGTCCGTTTATTTTCATCATAAATTATATGATTTTCTAAAACGTTAAATGTGTTTTACAGCGCGTTGTAAAACAGAAATTATTATTTCTACACACTCTTTAACGGGGACTTTCTAAAATAGATTTGTTTGAGACTTAGCCGTCACTTAGGTTTGGCATAATAAGAAAATCTTTAACTAGACATGTTTTTTTTTGTAGAAGTAACCTGGGGAACCCAGTGTTATTAAGCTGTATTTCAGGAAATTATGGGGCCGTAGATCTGAGTATATGGTATGAATTTCAATACAATATTACTAAGCGTCCTTGATTAAGGGTTTTGACAGACAGACTGACAAATAGACGGACAATAGAGTGATCTTATAAGAAAAGTAAATATTAGACACATTAATTACATGCAAAACTTTCCATTGTTAGCTAAAAATATTCATCGGGTCGCACTTTATAGTAAACAGAGCGGCACGAGTCAGATGTTTATATCTTTATTACGTCCATGACTTCCAAAAAACTAAGTATCATTTAAAATAAACTGTTATAAGCGATTCGTACTGACATTAAACTCGCGGTCAGTACTGTCAGTTAATCGTTGAAGACTCCAGTATTTTTACTTGTAAATAAGAAATTATGTTCTTGTAGTTTTTGTTCTATTATGAAAAAGTTATATAGTAAATTTGTTTAACGATTGTACACTCGGCATTTACACTTAAAACTGACACATATTCTAATTATACATATAACTAATTCTAAAAAAAAGAAAAGAAAAAAATAATCTCTTTTTTATATTATTTAATTATATAAGAGAATCAAAGCGTGACGTGCAAAAACTTTGACCAACATGCCAATATATGATGTAGCTAGTGAATACGAATAATTTTCCACATCCGTGCGCTTATAACAGAACTTTTAAGCTCCTATCTGTGGAACACTCTGTTAATTATTATTTATTCACTTGATACGTACTATATTATACATCTATATATTTTTTTAACTTCACGCTGTATCCCGCGCACAGCAGGGTAGGCAGATGGGGATAGTGTTAAGACACTCTGTACGCCACTTTCCACCAATTTTTGGAGGCATTGCGTGTTGAGCGGCGGAACTCAACGCCGCTCTTTGTTTCGACACGAAGTGAAGAAATGAAAATATAAATATAAATAAATATTTCACTTACTCGAGTGGGGGGACAGAACTCGCAACCATCGCGATACACTCACACTTTGTGCCGCTGCGCCAGGACGGCCTATATCACGTATGTATATTTTCATATAAAAATACTAGAATAGCTTTACAGCTATATTTTATATTATAATGATATATTAAATATATGATGATAATTTATGATTGATTATGATCGATGCGGCGTTGAGTTCTGCCACTCAACACGCAATGCCTCCAGAATTCGGCAGAAAGTGGGGCGTTCCTCACTTTCTGCCTGTCTTCTGTCTAATCCGAGTGTCTTGACACCGATGTTTCCTCTGCCTACCCTGCTGTGTACATTTCACCATCTCTTTCCCCACACACCACCAATTTTGGAGGAACTCAACGCCGCGCTTTGTCTTATTACCAAAGCTAAGAAATGAAACTATATTCTTTAACAAATCGAAACCGAATCCACGACCATCTCCTTTAGAGTCCAGAAGTTATTGCGAACTTTATGTTTAAATAATTATTTCAATGAGCGCTGAATGACATTCGACGAAATTTGATATTGTTTCACAATTATACAGATTACAAACAAAGTAGTTTCGAGGAAAGTGAAATTTTGTCACACTTTTTAATAATGCGGGCGTAACGCTGACATTAAACTGTTTGACTGATAAGTTATATGGTACATGGATGTGTAACGGAAATAGTCAACTTTTATGAATTTTTAAAAATATTCATTTAATATAACCGGATGAGGCCAGTCTGACGCGACGCGAGTGGTTGTGGGTTCAATTCCTATTGAAGGAAATGGAATATTTAATATTTTAATTTCTTCGCTCTGGTGTCGAGGCAAAGAGCGTCCTAGAATTCCGTCACCCAACACGTAATGCCTCTAAAATTTGGCGGAAAATGGAGAACGGAGTGTCTTAATACTAGGTTCCCCGTTTGCGCCCTGCTGCCGTTCCACCCTGCAGTGTTTGAGATAAAGAATGACGCAAAAAACAAAACAGAGTAACATATACAAAAGAAGTAACATACAAAACAAACAAAATATCTTTTTTTGTGACAGTGATGTGGAAAATTCCTAACTATTTTTAGACAATCTTTCGTCTAGGTCTAGATAAATTTAAAGCGGCCGCGGGAGTCAACATTCACATAAACAGAAATTAACTAGACCGGCCTGTTTTATTTCTTTTTTATACAAATATGTAGATCTTAGGATGAGACAAGATGTATGGTGTTTTAGACTTTGTGTAAGAGAGAAATAATATTTTTATATAAGCTAAGTATAGCAGGATAGACAGAGGGGGGGCATAGTGTTAAGACACTTCGTCAAAACCGTCGCGTATGTTCGTCGTCGCTGTGCCATAGCGTCGCCTTGCGTCGCCTTTTTATACACATTTGTTTATCTGGAATAAATAGTGTTAATAAATGTATAATATAAATTTTTTATTTGGAACGCGACAGGTTGTGGGTTCAAAATCTACACGAGGGAATGAAATATTTTCATTTCTCCGCATCTAGGTTTCACCACCAGGCTTCCTCTGCCTAACATGCTACATGCGAGAAACACTGAAAAATTAAATAGAAAGCCTCTAAATAAAAAAAAAATCAATAATCCTCCACAATTAAAACGACACGAGCATTCACACACTTGATTACAAATAATTATGCGCGTGCGCAAGTTTTTTGTAGCTGTGTATAGTAATTGTCGGTTCATTGTATTCAGATATCTCGCTACTCCAGTTATACGCCTACTACTTCGGGTTTTACGAATAATTCATGTTTATTTTTGAAAATATTTCACTGAAACCGACGTGGCGCAGTGGCGCTGCTTGCGATTGTAAGTGCGACGGTTGTAAGTTTGATTCCCACTCGTAGTAAGATATTTAATACTTACATTGTGTCATATAAAACTCTCCCGTTCCGTCTTTCGAGTGCGAGGGTGTGTAGAGAGATTGTACTTAAACGGGGAGAACAAGCGACTAGTTTATTAAATATTTTATTTATTATATATTTCTCTATATTTATTCTATACGCAATATTTAAGCTCACAGAAGCACATCATAAAGTAAACACGCGGTGTAAATCGCAGGCATTTCACTTCGGCCAGAGAAAATGTTTCGTTGCGATGGACTTTTGTTTTCAATATTTAGGGGTGTCTGTGTTTATAATATTTGAGTTTTTATTTATATTATTCACTACCATTTTGACACTGTCATTAATGGCTCTGACTGTCATATCGAGGAGTAGCAATTCCGATTACCAGGCCAACGATTATCTTACATTAACTAACACGCTTCTATAAAGTACATGTGCTAAAAGTACTACAGTACTAGTTATGTATGGAGTCTGTTCGTATAAGGTCTTCATATGCATATTAGTCCTTTTACTATATATTTTACCTTTGGCGGCGTAGTCAGAGAAGACCAGAAGATAAGGACCTCCCCGCGGTCCTCACACTTATCCATAACTATATAAATATAATTTTTAAAATCGCCATCGCCAACCCTGCATCGCTAAGTCCGGTTACGCATTTTCACCTCTCGTCTCGACGTCCATACACGTTAATAACACTCATCACAGGCTGTACGTCACGTCAGTACACGCCGGGATTTCATTTAGTTTTCCACCGATATTATATTATGCTTAAATATTATAAAGCTGAATATATTGGTTTGGTTAAAACTGTCATGGAGCCGCGGCACAGCGTGCGACAGACGCTACGGTTGTAGATTCAATTTCTGCTCGGGGAATGAATTATTTGACATTTTCAGTTCTTTGCTATGGTAATAAGATAAATTGTGCCATTGAGTTCCGCTATTCTGCATGCAATATCTCGAAAAGGGGAACTGAGTGTCTTATCACTAAATTCTCTGACTACACTGCTATAAACGTAATACAGCGTAAAGTTACAATAAAATTACAATCCAGTACCGTTTACTGTTCTACATCCTATATCCTGCTAATCGAATGCTGAGTATATATTTCGTATATATATAAACATACAAAGCGGCGCACCTGCGCCGGCGCAGCGGCCTTGACACTACCGTATTGGTAGTTAGGTCACGCAACGCGTGGGCTTCCACTGTATAATATATGCCGATAGCCATACGTAATGTATGACATTTTTTTTTAGTATCGGGCTGTATACCGCATATAGCAGGGTAGGCAGAGGGAACCTAGTGTAACTTAACGTGAATTAAGTAATAAGTATAACAAATAAAATAAGTCTTTTTTTTTATTTTACATTTTGCGTAACCCAATACCGCAATTAACTTAAACAAATCGCAGAATTTCCAAATCAATTCAAATATATGCATTTCACGAGTGGGATTCGAACTCCCTACACAATAGGCGTTTCATTTTAAATAATTTAATAAATTTACTTGTAGTGGTTAACTTCATGTGGGGTCTTAGAACGAGTTATTATAATTTTAATGGTCGTTTGATTTATGGGAGGGCTCAGGAGCAAACTAATTGGAGAAAGGTTTAATGTATTAGAAACTTGTATATTTATGTATGTATGTATCAGATGTAATTAGAAATTATTTACACTATAATAAATATTTTTTCTTTTTCACTTTGTGCGACAAACAGAGAATCTGAATGTCCTAACATGAGGATTGCTTCATCTCACTTGATTTGAACTCGTAGATTCGATTAACAGATTGCTAGATTTGAGATGCTAATGATTTTCCTATAGTAGCAGGGTAGGCAGACAGGCAGGGAGGTTTTGACTCTCTGATCCTTGCTTTCAAACTCTTTACACACTAAAGTCCAAGTCCAAGTAAAACATGATTACGAATGACGATTAATTATAACATAAGAAAATATAAAACACTAGTAATATAAGATTTCATACAAATTACAGATGCACTAGCAGCGCCAGCATGGGCCAGGCGGGCAGCCAGCCAGAGCCGCGCGCCCGCCGTGCGCACACCCTGCCTCACGAGCCGCTAAGACTAGCTCCTAAGGTAACATCACATTATTTTTTTCTCAGAATGTTAATAAATAGTATAGGAAAAATAAAAGCTCTATTTGTTAAATAATTCCTGAACCATCCCAACGTAAATCCACGTATCCCGCTCTCTTCAAGTGATTTAAGAAGAGTTAAGTGATCTAATGTGTCAAATGCCTTTTTAAAATCTATAAATAATACTGCGACTAGCATTTTTTTTATTCAAACAGTTATTTACATCGTTCGCAAATTTTAATAATAACTGTGCGGTATTTTTCTCTCTTTCAAACAGTACTGTGCTGAATTAATAACATTAAACGTCTTTGAAACGTGAGATATTTGGTTAGCTATAGTTTATTCTACTCTTTTATTTATTGAAGGCTAAATTGTAATTGGTCTATAGTTATTAAAAGATTTTTTTTCTAGCCCCTTAAATAGTGGTCAGACAATATAAATTTTTAACAATTCAGGATATATTTAATTTTTATATTGTAAGCTAGTATCGGACTGAATTCAATTTTTATGGACTTAAAATCAATTAACCTTATATTATCTACTCTAGGAGATTTTTTAAGTATTATCTACAAATTTTTGGTTCGAGTTCTAGCTACATTCAATTTTTTATATATTTTTACAAAGGAGTAGTTCCTTCATAAATATAAGTAAAGGAACTACTACGTTCATAAATATAAGTAAACGTTTAATTTTCAGGTACTACCGTCACTAACTGAGTCACCACGTCTTCGTAGTACAGACAATGGCGCTATACTGCATTCAGGTGGCACCATCAGCGGAAGACGACCTGGATCTCTACTCCAAGAGAGTAGAGTACCTCAGGGGCATGTGGTAAGAAATTTATAAAACTTATTTATATAGGTTTATTAGCTTCAGCTATTTGCCCTAGATTTGCACAGGCACAGACTCTTTGTTTTTAACTTTTCCTTCAATTTCAATGAGAATGGATCCATTTTCAAATATACCCGGCGTTTTAAATTATATAACATTGATTTCATATGAAACGAAAGTAATTTGAATCTATTGTGAACAAGTCCAGAGTACATCTATCCTCTCATCAACTATCAACTACAATATTGTCACCCTCATACATACCCCCCGGAAGGGTCCTCCGAGGTCTCCCAAAAATATAATAAAACAATATAAACATCTCTTTTACAGCATTCCAACGTGTACAGATCGAGGTCAGCGGGAGGCGGCGGAGAGAATGAGATCAGATCTAGAGAACGCGACCCTTTGCATAGATCACATACTAACTTGGATTTTAGGCATAATGATTGTAAGTCACACAGATTTTAAAAATATAATTTAACGAAAAGGTTGTAAACTCCAAATCTCTATATATAACAACCTGCTGCCCTGTTTGTAGCCAGATACCGTCCTACTGCACCAAAATGAATAATAAAAATAATCATTCTATATTTCAGCAAACGGTTTGAATAAAAGATTTGGATCTGAGCCGGATCTACGGATAGAAGAAGAACAGCAAAAGACGAGAACTAATAACAACAAACATTTTCGCAAAAAATATAAAGCACCCCAACCACCTATCAGTCATGTAAGTATTATACTTACACACATATAAAGTGTTTTATCCATATGTTACAGGGTAGACAGATAGTATTAAGCACTAAGTTTGCCACGTTCTGATTAATTTTCGAGACAATGAGTATTGAGTAGTGAAACTCATTGCTGCACGATGACCAATGCTTTTTAGCTGCCCCATGACGCCCTCTAAATAATAATAATATAACAATTTTCAATCAATCCTACATAGGTTAATGTAAAATATATGTGTATAATTTCAGTTAAGAGAGGGTTCATCGCCAGACTCCAGTGAAGGGAACGCAAAAATTGAACCTCAACGCAAGCTAAGACTGTTCAGGACAAGAAACGAAACCAAAAAGTTAAATGGACATATGGACTCAAAGATACCTATATATAAAAACAGCTACACTGATTTCAAATCATTAGATTTAAACGACCACTTCGGAAGAAGATACAAATCACCTTGTAAAGATAAAGAACAGTGCGTCGGCTATGTTGAGAGTAAAGATATGGTGCAGAGCGCAACTTCTTTGCATAAGGAGGAACGATTGCTTCAAGGCAAACAAGATTATCGAAAAACACGGACGGACAGAGTAAGTGGATGTAGAGCAAAAACATCAAAAACTAATGAGAGTGAAGCTTGGAAGACGCCTTTGCTCAACAAAAATTTCAGATATTCTGAAAGATTCAAGAATGATCAACCAATACTACGAAGAGAGAAGACTTTTGATGATACACTTATAACGAGTGAAAGAGAGAACGAATCACCTAGAGCTTTACATGAGAAGAGAACTAAAGCTCTCGGCGAGGAGTTAGCTAACAAGCTGAGCCCATTAGGCCAGAGAAATCAGCCCTTGAGAAAATCACTTCCTTCGTTACTGAGCAAAAGTAACGAAGAAAAAGATGAATTTCAAGAAGAACTCAAGAAAGCGACCAGTAGGATAAGAAAAGAATTAGGAAATAAATTAAATATAAGCGAAAATACTAGTCAAAACGATAAAACACAAAAACCATACCCATCGAAGCCGGTCACACCGAAAGTCAAGGAACCTAGTCCTAAAGTGAGTAAGCCAGATTCTAAACCGATCAATCCTAAGCGGCCATTATGTCGAGTGAATGAAAAGACACAGAATAATAAAATAAAAAGTGATGTAAATTATAAATCAGGGAGTAAAGAAAATAAGAAATTGATGCCCGACAGAGGACAAGCTTCAGGAAAGGAATCTACACCAGAACATTCACCGACGAGAAAGAAAGAAATTCATAAAGCAGCTCCAGAAAAGTAAGTATTTGTCAACTGAGTTGCTTTAAAATACAATTTATGGGTAAAACACAAGATTGTGAATGTGAACTCGATTGTTAGTTCATGGAATGCTTGTATTTTAAATATTTATATTTCCTAAATTCACAAGTCAAGCTTTAAAAGCGGCCTAAAGCTAATTAAAGTTAGTAAAACGAATGGTATGGTTCCGTATGTAATTTTGTATAAAAGTGTAATTGTAGAAATTATATGTTCTATTTCAAATTTCAGACAAAGGCCAGTCCCATCAAAACAGTTCTACTTCGGCATGATAGAAAGTAAAAAATCTGAGCCTCAAGATCATTTGAAGGACTTCCCAGGTCTGGGTAGTCCCATCATTGAGGAGTTCACCAATTTCCATCTAATTGAGAAGAAGCTTCTTGGCTATCATGAAGAAGATGAAATGGATAAATTCAATGAGAAGTTTAAGCAAGATTGTAAAAGAAATCGTAAGTAACTTGGTTACATATAATTTGCAATTTTTAAAAGCTGAATTATGCTTCAGCGTTGATGTAGAAGAGTTGTACTTTTAATTGATTTCAAAAGAATGTTAATATTGTAATGTAGTAGTATTATAGTAATGTAGTGTTCATAAAAGATCAAAAAAGAATGAAGAGATATGGTTTCAAACCATTTTTTTTAAATATCTTTGAGAAATGACTGATTACATCTCTCCTTAACAGAATCCTTATTCTTTACAAAATTTTAGTACATTGTACTAAATATATTTCTGTTTACTTTTGCAAGACAAGCAAATAAACATTGTTTTTGAAAATATTCATAGTATTAAAATGAGTAACACACATATATAACAGAATAATTATTAAAATTATAGTATCATCAGAATCTGCGCTATCATCAGATGGCTCAGAGGAAGGGTCTGAAGGTTCTTTGGGCATTGCTTTAAGACTTAGACCAACATTGCCGAAGAAAATGCCTAATAGTGCAAGATTCTCTCCGACAGCCGCTTGGAGGCAGCTAGCTAGCTTGGATGCTCATATTGCTGGTAGGTTGATAGCGATATATTTTAAAACTATTGAATTTATTTAGCAGCCTTGAGTTCCTAAACAAATATTAACTGGAGAAGGGTGTGTCTTAACACTAAATTCCTGAGTTCGCTCTACCTACCCTACTATGCGCGGAATAAAACATATATTTAATTCCAGTTATTATTCGTAATAGTTTTTAGCTGCACGCTATATTCTTTACATGGTAGAATATCCAGAGGGAACTTAGTGTTACAACACTCCGTTCCCCGTTTACCGTAGAGTTCTGGAGGCATTGCGTGTTGACTGGTGGAGCTGAATGCCACGACACCAGAGCAAAGACGTACATCATATATTACTTTATAATGTAACCGGTGTATAGAAGAAAGCATCTTTACCTAAGTCCTCATATTTAATCGCCTTTAACATGTGTATGTATAATGAAAATTATATGAAACTATTTCTTGAATTTCAGAAACCCAACCCCTAGCAATAGAAACTAAGATGTCAGCAGATTTGTCTCCAGAATCGTCACCGCGGTCAGAGCAATCTGCTGATAAGTCCGGAGATTCCGGTATATCTGGAGACCACGGACACAGTGATCATAGGATAGACTCACCTGGACATGTAAGAAAATCTAAAAGAAAAATGAATAATTCATTGTTTTTAAATAATGTATATATAATAATTTGTTATATATAATAATTTGTTATATATAAAAACTTAAATATTTCACCACGAAATTCTGCATATTGCAGGATAAGTAAAGGGTACCTGGTGGTTAACAGTCTGTTCCACGCGCGCCGCCCAATTTTCGACCAAATTCAACGCCTCATTTTATCTTGTTACCAGACGACGGAAATGAAAAAATAATTAGTAATTAAACATATATTAATTTCCCAAAAAAATTATAGGCAGCAGAAGCAGCATGGACTCCGCAACAGGACTTAGGGGACAGTAGTTCAGATGGCACACACGAGCCTTTGCGTCCCGGCGTTGCTTCCTTTCCGGCATATACTACATACAACCCCGGCGCGCCCTTCAGCCTCAGTCTGCCTCGTGATGATAAAGTGAGTGCGGCTTAATGTGACATGTACTCGGGATGTTAGAATTTTTAGGGGTGAATGTGATTTTTTTTTATTTTTTTAACTTATTTATATCCTTTATTGTATATTCTGTTTTGAAAATATTTTATATTTCATGACTACAGAGAGCTTTTAATTATGTAATTAAAAGCTAAATAAAAACAAATATATTATTTGTATAACTTATAGAAAAAATATTATTTTATTAAATAATCTCTTTTTCTCTTTCATCTTTTATGAAGAAAGGATACAATGCAAAATTAGTGTAAATGTTAAATAATATTATCATAAGTGAATGAAGTGGTGTATTTGGGAAGTATGTTTAGTAGAGATGGAAGATACGAGATGGATGTGGTAATACGTATTGCTGCACCAGGGTTAACGAAACATTACCTGCATTGATGAGATCTTGAAACATTAGCACAGCTGCGCGTTTGGCCGCACACAATGCAGTTTTGGAACTGACGTTGGTATACGGCAGCGAAACGTGCCTGTTACAAAAGAAGAATGAAAGAAAGATGAATGCCGTGGAGAGGCGAAC
This sequence comes from Heliconius aoede, assembly GCA_037355905.1. NCBI lineage: Eukaryota > Metazoa > Arthropoda > Insecta > Lepidoptera > Nymphalidae > Heliconius > Heliconius aoede. Next base: position 355,087 of record JBAIZZ010000163.1, on the reverse strand, counting down.
TCTTCGTAAGATATACGGAGTCAGCTTAGCTGAATGAATCCGCAATGAAGGGATACATAGAATGGCAGCTACTAGCGAAGATGTGACGGTGAGATTGAAAAAGAACGTGTAGCTGGTTTGAGCATGTCGAACGAATAAGTGATGAAAGAATGACAAAAAAGATTAATGACAGAAAATTGAGTGGTAAGGGAGGTGGGGGGAGACCGCGGTTCATCTTCGAAAACACAGTGTCATAGATACTGGAGGAAGTTCGCACAAAAAGTATGAGGACCTCCCGAAGGGCATGTATGAAGAGGTTGATGACAATGGATGAGGCGACGGAAGTATGTAGAGATCGTATTTTTTGGCGTCTGATCGTATCGTTTGGCGCTCCGTTCTCTCTGACTACCCCATTAAGAATAAAAAATTAATGTATGTACGTATGTATGTAATATAATAAACTATTATATTCTCGATAATTTTAAAACATATTGGGTTAAATATTAAGGAAAATTTTTACATTCATCTCTAAAACAGAACAAATGAAGAATAATAACTTATCACAGTAGAACACATAGTGACTAACAAACTAACTCTAACCTCCCGGGTACTCCACTTCTGAGGAGGATTAACGATAAAATCAATCACACATTTAGATATTGTGAATATATTTTTCAATGTATTCTTCGAGTGCATGTGTATTTCTTAACGCTTTTTCTTTACTCACTCTGGTTGCTTCTTAATGTTATATGATTTAATATACCTATATATATATATATATATATTAAAATCTTGCACAAATTTAACTTCCTCTTGAATATTGGGAAAAAAAGATTAGACAACAAGTTTAAACATAGATAAATAAAAATTATTAAAACTGGCCATCATTCTAAAAGAATTAAAAATGTCATTATAATATTAATACGATGATGTAAATGTTATTATAATGAATCAATAATTTCTTTTGTTGAATTAATTGATTAGTACTGCAAGTTTGTATTAAACCATTCTTAGATACATCAGACGAGTGGTGGGGTGGGGTGTTTGAAAACTAAATATTTATTTTTATTATGTGCCTTGCATCTAATATTAAATAATATAACTATACTAACCTAAACAAAAGTTCTTATTTATTAATTTTACCATATTTATATTCTGTTTATATTTCACTATATTTACGTACCCCAGTATCATAATCTGTTTGATTCGCCCTTTCTACTATACTTCAACCTGATTCCATACCTGATTTCATATCTTCCATTCGATTCATCTGTAATGCATAAAATTTTAATACAAACAATAGCATTTAGAAAAAATATTTTATCCTTACTCCTCATCAGTCAATGAAAAGAGCACAACCAATCCCACATAGTTTAAAGGAGTTTCGTGCTTCTACGAATGTTTTCAGGGAAAACAGTTACAGCAGGGTTTCAACAGTCTACAGAAACTTCGGAAATCTGTATCTGGGGCATTAGGTGCAGCTTTGGGTTCCAGAAGGTTCGATATAGAACACGAACCCATGTTAGAAGAACCAGAACAAAATTGGTTCCTGACAAAATCTGCCCCAAATTCTTTAAGCAACCCTCTGTTGTACCACCAGCCATTGAGGACAAAGGTGTCTGAAGATATTGGCAAGGAAGAACCGTCATTGATTTCGGAAAAGGTAATTTATTTATATGTATCATATTCCTTATAAATATTTTTTCTAGTTTCACGCTCTATCCCGTATGTGGCAGTTTTTTTGTGGCAGTAAGCCTAGTGTTAAGGCATCTTCCATCAAATTTTGGAGGCATTACGTGTTGCATGGCGGAAGTCAACGCCCGAGCTAAAGCTCGCGTCTACGCCAGAGTGAAGAAATGAAACTATGTAAGATTTCATTCCCTCGAGTTAATTATCTATATTATGTAATATTAATTCAATATTACAAGTATTTTCATTGTATCATATGTCCGGTGAACCAGCAAATCAGACAAAAAAGCCAGCTATTATAATTATTTTATTAACTCTATTTATACAATATACCATTTATATAATATATATACACCTGAATTTAAAGGGGATATTTAGAAATAATGCTATATATAATATAAATAAATTATTCTAACACATATAATATTAATATATTCTTTGAAAAACAAATTGGATAAAATATTATTAATTCTAATAAACTTCTTACTCTATTTTTTAATATTTATTTTTTATATGATACATATTTTCATATATTTCTATAAGATTTATATAAATAAGAAATAATTTTATAAGTTATTCCTTAGGGTCCAGAAGAGAACAGATGGCAAAGCTCATTTCTGAAGTGGGGAGGTCATGTGATGTACCTTCCACCAGCACCTGACCAACCGATGTCCATGCTAGGAACTGTGGAGAGGCCTATTAGGTGTGTATCTTTTGTCTTTTCTCTGTAACTTTTATTGAAAAGCTGAAGAGTTTGTTTGGGTGAATTCAGGAAACTAATTGTACATAATATTTTTTATATTGAATAGTTTATATTATTTATCGAAGAAGGTTATAAGATACAGGCTGCGGTCAAAGTCACCTGGTACATTTGGTGCGTGTCATGTGAAATGCGTAACTCTTAATTATTTCACAAAATTATTATCTATATTAATGGTTAATCTAAGTGGTCTGTCTTATCTATATTAGGGGTCTTCTTCTAAATATTAATTAATATTATGCTTTATTGGCTTAAAAATTATTTTAATAATGCCTAACTCACTCCTTTTAGGAGTAAATCAAGTGGCTGCCTAGAGGCCTCGGCGCGTGCAGCCCGGGCAGCTCTCGCGGGCGAAATGAGGGAACGGGAGCGTTCTGCGTCACCCGACATCGCGCGTGCTGTACCAGCGCGAGTAGAACCTGTTTCCTTGGTGAGTCTTGAGTGCATTCATTAAAAAATCACCACAAGTACACTACGGCAGATATTTCGTAGCCCCATTTAAAATCTATCTCACGCTGTAACCTGCAAATGAAAATATAAATATAAATCAATATTTCCTTTCCTTGAGTGGGGATCGAACCCACAATCAGCTTTTGCAGCACACTTTGTGTCCCTGCGCCACGACTCTCCTTAAAGTTAGGTTTATTAGATTTTTGCACATTGTACCTTCACTTGAAAAAAAAAATATCAAAAGTAAAAAAAAACCTTAAAAAAATCTGTTCAGCCGTCTACAACTAACTTCAGGGTGGCCACAACTCTACAATCGTACTGAAATCTTAATGAGACTTTACGAGGGAAAGCAAGCGATAGTGAAAACGATGCGATAGAAGGATACCGTGCCATGAGGCCAGGGAACCAAGTCTTAAGACAGTCTGTTCCGATTAAGATACTTCCGTGTAACTCAACGCCGTTGTTCACAAAAATAAACATAACTATAACAATCTTCAATTTAAATATAACCACAATTAACTTATATTTCTTATTTTAAATAGTATAATAGATAGTGGTATTTGCATATTTCCAATGTCGTGTCTTCCATGACAGTTTACTAATAACTCACACAGTATTGTTTTCTTTTCGAGTCTCTTTGCGCATCATCATGCGTCATGCATTACCGTCACGTCACAATTTGAGTCTATTGTTTTTTATCAAAAAAAATTAGTTATTCTTATACGTTACTCTGTTTTTCCACTTCCCATCTATTTAGGATCTCTTCGTTGGCTTCCAGTCAAGCATGTGCCGACTCAGCCACAGCAATGTTCAATAGTTTATTACGGATATAGATATTACTTAATTTCAATGTAATGGATATATGGTCGTTTACATGGCAAGAAATGCGTATTTAAATGTGATACTATCCAGGGAATCAAAATTCATAGGGTACTTCCGGTAATGACATGATGTTATCATGTTACCCAATGACATTATGATATTCATTTACTACCTTTTACAATCTCTTATCCGCAATTTCTAAATTTCATAAGCCAATCTCGAACAAAAAACGTGGTAATGCAACAAGATATTACTAAATCGTCTTAATTTTCTCACTTCTCGTTCTCACGGTAGCAACAATTAACAGCTTCCGGACTGTTTTTGTTGTATTTTTGTGTTATTAGCTGTGACTGTATCAACAATGTATGTATGGTTTTATCTAATTTTCGAACGACGTAAAGGTTTTATGGTACGTATCACATCTCGCATCTTCATTCCTTAGCAAAGTCAAAAGTCTTAGCAATCTCACAAAATTGACTCACGCTTTATCCCGCAGACCTGGGTGGAGGGGGAACCTAGTATTAAGCATTTATTCATAGAATTTCATACCCCATGCATTCCTTAATTTTGAGAGTTTGCACATTGAGTGGCGGAATTCGACGCATTTCGTCTTCTTACGAAAGCGAGAAATTGAAAATACTTCGATGATCGAAATGGGAATCAAACCTACAACTTTATTTTACGACATTTATTACGTATAATTTGTATGAGTTATTTTTTTGAAAATCTAATATTGTCACGAAATCCTAGTCACATGAAGCGAGGAGACTTAAACTACGGTATTAAATGTGGCCGTCGTGGCGAATGAAATTGAATGCATTGAAATTATTTTATTTTCCCCGCTCTGTTATACAAAAGAAAAAGAATATCTAAAAAAAAATATATGTCCATCACTGAAAACGCAAAAATAGGTGAGTTTTGACGTTTTACTTTTGCTCTGCCTAGTGCCTACGCTAAACTAAATGCGGAAAAATCGTGCTAATATAAAATAAATATATTATGGTATATATTTTTTAATTCACATTTTTTTTATGATAGCTTAATTCAATTTGCACTTAATATACCAAACAAAACCTCCATTGTACACAGATAATTGCGTTCCAAATGTCACGACTGAGCCATGTCTTGGACATAGGCTTTTGTTTGTATACTTCGATATACGACCTCGCATGAAATTCCTACTTCATGCTCCGAGTCTAAATTTAGAGTATTTTTTCAAAAATAAAATAATTTTTAATCATTATTTATATTTCTAAGGTCTGATTATATAAGGTGCAGTGTGTTAATAAGAAATAAATGCAATTTTTTTAAATGGCCTACCCGCAGCGGTGTTTCCAGGTCGGTACGACATTACCTTCAAAGATCGCGTCTATCTCCACTTTAAAGGCCTTGTCCTTTTCCAAAAAAAAACAAAAAAAATTTTTGCAAACATCATATATCAAGCGAATATTATTAACAGTTTATAAATATACTTTGCAAAATTTAATTTATCTACACGTTATCTCACCAGAGTAAGAAACGCTTTGTCCAAATGTAATATACATAAATTATTATTACTGTATTCAATCAGACAAAATAGAAGCCTTCGTTCTCGTGCGGAACGGAATGTCTTAGCTTAGGCGTAGGCTTCCTCTGCCTTCCCGCATACATGCGTGCTTCACGCTATATGCGTGAAGCTAAAAAAATAGACATCGTAAATACGCCACTAGATGAACAAAGACTCACGAAATAAGCATATATTTCATACATTGTTATATAATTAGTGTTAGTTAGGCTCAGTTTAAAACGAATTTCCAAACTCGATATCTTCCGTGTAATTAACTAATTGAACTCTACAAAAATCCGCAATGTTTCCATCACACACACATTTTTAAATAAGTTTACATTTGTTACATTTCTTAGAATAATTTTTATTTTTATTAACGTAATTCTTTTAACACATAAAAGTAAAGAACTTGCTGTTAAGTATATCTTACCTTCAGATAAAAAGCAAAGCGTTTAAGAATTGGTAGTAACATTTACACTTACAAACAAACCAACATTACTATGTTAATATATCCAAATATTTACGGATTTCACGTGATTAATATGCGGCGGTAGTCACATGAAGTATGAGATATTTCCTCATACATTAAATTATGGCGTACAACGTCGAATTATAAAATTTTGTTTCGTAATTTTAAAAAAAATGTTTTCATTTTGTTCTTGAAAAGGATTAAATTAATTGAAAATTTCCTCGCTCTTGTTAGGTTGTGAAATAAATTAATACTAAACCTTCCTGGAAGTACATTATTAATATGAACGTATATCCCTAATAATAATATTGTTGTTGTTGGTATTTATTTTTAATCTCTTTAACTCGTTTATTCTCGTGGAATGCAAGCGTCTGTATATAATAAAGTATCTTTAATTTAATTTAGAAGATTTTGCGATGTTTTCGTCCGAATGGGGTACCTTTAGATGACATTGAAATATCAAGACCCAATCGAAAGTTTAGGAGGGTAAACCTTGAGTTCAAATAAACATTTAAAAAGGTGAGGTACTTTGAAGATTTATGAGCTGTTCTTGGTAAATTCGTTTGTGAGGACTATAAAACATAAAATCCCATCTTATTATTGCTGTAATCCCTGCCTGTGGAGCCTACATGCCAAATTTTTACTTGTCAACCTAAGACGTAAAATGAAAAACACCCCCTTTTTCCCATAAAACCTTCTTCCCCTATACTCCCTAACCGTTTAAAATTCCACTTTGGAATTACAAAAACATCGCCCGTGCGTTGTAAACATGACCTTTGACGGTCAAAAAGCATTGCGTCAGATCAATTTTTATTATATTCAAATCTCAATTTATCAATAATCCCAAATAACACGTTTAATATTTTAGGAAACAGTCAGAAAACTTTATTTTTTGTAAATTGGATAAAACATGTGATTTATTCTTGTTCCTTATAACTTCGTTGTAGTTTTATTACAATTAACAAATTGCAAAGAATAATTACTTCCGTTCTATGCGAGTTTATCTAATTGAGGCTGTCGTGGCACAGAGGAAGTAATACAGAGTCTGGCTGTAAGTGTGATGGTTTTGGGAGCTGTTCCTACGCGAATGTGTGGATTGTGTCATCTGTCTTCTTGGAGAAGGGGAAATCAAAGTGTCACACACTTTTATAGTGCAATGTACTCGGAACTGATAATAATAGACTCTAAGCTCGGATAGTTTATGAGTAGCGTATGAAGAGTTTCACTTTCCAGGTCTTCTTCTCATTATTAGACCAGCTCGATGATACCATATGATTGTATAACAAGTTTCTTTTCCAAGTTAATCTGTTAAATGACTACATAATAAATTTCTTATAAATAGACGTTTCGAGTGTTTTCAAATCTGAGTGGGTCGTGGTCGGCTCCTTTTCCTACCTCATGCTTAACGGAGACATACCCTCTGCTCTCTGCCTACCCTGCTATATGACGAAACGTACATGACCGATACATATAAAATAAAAAAATATATAAATAAAAACTAAACAAACGTCCGCGTAGTCGCCTCCTTGTCTGTACATCACTCGAGTACGCGGTAGTGCGTCGAGCGCACCTGTCCACTAATTATTAGTTATTCTGTTATTTATTATTTACTTGTTTTTTGTTTATACGTATAGGTGGATTATTTGTTGGTACGTTTTTCTTTTATTTATTTATTTTTTCTTCGCTTTTTTTTTGGAAATTAATTTGTGTATCTGTGAAAGATTTTTTTTAATGATTTTTTTAAGTAAGCCAGTGTTATTAAAAAAATTAAGTGGTGTTTTTTTTTCTTTATTTTAATTTATAGTCCTCTGTACTTATATAATCTTAATTAGTATTAACTTATTACTACTTGAAGGTTATATAATATAAGTACAGAGGATTATAAATTAAAAGAAAGATATCATAGACATATTAAGATTATATTCGTGCTGTTTGTATACGTGCCGTTGTGGAGCAGGTGCGACTAAAAAAGCAACAGGTTGGGGGTTCCATTTCCACTCGTAAAAATGAAATATTTAATATTGCCTCGCTCTAATAAAGAGGTAAAGCAAGGCGTTAAACACCGCCATTCAACACGCAATGCCTTGGCGGAAAGTGAATAGAAAATGAATTTGATTCAAGTTTTAACGATAGCGTTATGTCATAACACTAGCGAGCTTCCCAGGTTTACTCGGCCCAACCTACTAAATGCGTGATATATAGTGAAGCTAAATAAACACATTTTTGTGTTCAATTTGAGTCGTTATAGCGCTAGAACAAAGTACAAGCGCGGCATTTATTGCCGCCACCCAATATGCAATATTTCAAAATGTGAAGTTTAAGCCTATTTTTTATAGTAACATAATAAGAAACATGCTTTGCATTTTTCACACGCTTTTTCCCGCATAGTACCTACCTACCTTAGATGGCATGTGAGGGAAACTAAATTTTTCAAGATGTTATGTGTTGAGTAGCGGAACTTAGTGCAGCACTTTATCCAGAGCGTAGAAATGTTAATAATTAAAATATAATACATCCGTTCCCCACTTTTCGTCGGATTCTTGACACACTGCAAGTGAGGAAATAAAAATATTAAATATATCATTCCCCTGCATAAGAATTTAACCCACAACCGTCGCCTTTATGGCCACGCCCACGCACTGCAATACGACGGACCCCTTACTCAACTTATATTATTACTTAATTTATATTATTATTCTAATTATATGAAATAACTAACACTAACTTGCGTATGCGCACGTCATTGCTAACGGTCCATTGAGTTGTTTGAAAATTAATGTTTACTTATATACGTACATCATAACCTATTAGTTATTACATAAATGTATTGACTAAGGCCATATTCATGTAGGATTGTAGGTGGGTCGTGAGTTCGAATCTTATTTAATGGAAGTTTAATATTGATAGTATTTATAATATAGATGTTTATCTATTGATATGTACAATGCACAATCCATGTTTAGTAAGAGTGGACAAAGCTGGAATGAGAAAGAGTTTCATTACTTTAGATCCCAAAAATAAATATGGCCGTCGTGGCGCAGCGGCACAAAAGTGTCACTGTAACGCGACGGTTGTGGTAATTATCTTCTCTTTATGACTCTTCTAATGAGACAGGGTGATAGAATATAATGACTTACCACTTATTACTTACTGTATTGTGTTAACTACAATTAATACACTTTTCACCACCATCATTTATATATATATATATACAGATATATTTAACATTTTAGCTTTTTAGAAACGAAGGAACAAATAACCAAACATACACGCTAAAAACATAACCCTCCTTGTCGGCTTCGCAGTCGGGTACCACCATCATAAAGTTAGATAACAATTTACCTATATAAAACCAAGTAGAAAACTCACATTAGCACCATCTTGTGTGTCGAGGTGTATTGTAATTTATGTAATTAGATGGCAAAAAGGTTTAGCGTAATAACTTTCTATTTAACTATTATGTACCTTTAAAATAATCTTTTATAACTTTTGTTGGAGTTAACTTCCGCATTGCATCGGATAAGCTTAGATAGGTTATTGATCAGTGACTCAAGTCTCCACTTTTTATCGATATAAACTCAATATAATCGATCGAGTTTATTTCAATACGATCGATCAAAATCGATATAAAATACGAAATTCTTCTTTTAAAGCCGTCGTGGTTCAAAGGCACATTTATGACTGTAAACGCTACCGTTGTGGGTTCGATTCCCGCTCGGGACAATGATTTATTTTCGTTTTCTCTCTCTAGCTCTTTCTGTTCTTGCCTGCAAGAGTGGAGTAAATGAAAATTTATTAAATTTTGATTATTCCCTGAGTGGCGATCGAACTCACAACATAATCGTCCACTGCGCCACAATACTTTAAGTGATGGTAAAGTAAATAAGTTTAATCATAAACTTTAGTTAATCTGGTACTACAAGTTACCATATAAAATTGATATGTTAATAAAAAATACTTTGTCTGTCTTCGTCCTTTACTTACTTGATAGTTATATAACTTTTACATTTCCATAAGAAATTTTAAACATTTGTTATGTAAGTATAATATGATAAGAGCTCATACTATTATTAATATTAAAGATCCACGATTTTTTTAGTTTTATACTCATCAAGGTACCGTCTTGGATGTAATTGAGTTGTAAATTCGTTGAGCTCCGCCATTCATCACATAATGTGTGGAAAAGTCAAGAACTAGGTTCCCTCTGTCTACCATGTTATATGAGATAACATTAGTTTCAGTCGCTCGAAATCAAGCTCGATTTTGCTAGAAAAATGTAAAATAAACTACAAATAGACACTCACAGATCAAAAACAATTAACGTCACGGGCAATAAATTGGTGGCGATTCGAATTAATTACGTACTTAGCGATCTTGCTATTTTTTATAGAATATACAACAAAGCCCTTATAATAATATTATTTCACACTCAGCTTGTTTTTACCGCGGAAGTGCTTCCGGAAGATTTTTTTTTTATCTTCTAGAGTGCTTCCGAAAGATAAAAAAATTATAACGTAATTCGTCTCTTCGACTATTTGGTATAGAAAGGAAAAGAGGATCAAAAATTATTTTTGTCATTTATCTCCGCTTCCAGATTGTCGGTTGAGCTTATTTTTGGTAAAATAATAATTAAATAATTCACTTCCCCGAGTGGAATCGAACCCACAACTGTCGCAGTTACAGTAGCACTCTAGTGCCTCTGCGCCTGTACGGCCTCATTCCTATATAATAATAAAGTATTTTTTATTGACAACATTCATAATTATACATTTGATCGGATACTCCTAAATAAATATGATATATACAAATAAATAACTATGTTTATACGAATATCTATATATTTATTATTTTAATGGTATACATTAGTTTATATTGCACACTATTGTGACAGTGGACGGCCTTGCCGCTGATGTCATCGCTCGTCGTCCACGCTCGGCTGACCAACTGATCTGTAAATGCATTTTTTATCGATACATCTACGAATAAATAGAGTATTAACTGAATAATTGTTGAAAAAGGGACAATAAACGAAGGTTGTAGTATATACCTTTGTATATTTAAGGTTATTTTTCTTAGCTTCACGCTGTATCGCGCCTATAGCAGGGTTACACCACACACCACGGTTGACTAGTGGCCATCAATATGGCGCGTATGTCTATAATAAAAAAAAGCGAGTAAAATGAAAATATTTCCTTCTCCGAGTGAGAATTAAACCCACACCCACTCGTAACCGCTGAGCTTCGACTGTTTCAAAGGTTTATTTAAATATAGTCGTAAAGTTACTTTTGGGAACTTAGAAATTCGAACTACGTACATACATAGTCTCTGTTCTTGATGTTCTATTCTTTTACGCTGTATCCCACACACAGCAGCGAACCTTGTGATGACACTCCATTCTACGCTTTCCGCCAAATTTTGGAGGCATGAAATATTAAATATGTCATGCCTCCAAAATTTGAAATGTAATTTTTTTGCTCTGGTGTCGAGGCAAAGCAAGACGTTGAGTTACGCCACTGAACACTCTATGCCACCAGAATTCGGTGGTAAGCGGGGAGCGGAGTGTTTTAACATTAGGCGAATACCAATAATCTGAAATCAAAATTATGCCTTAAACCTTTTTCAACATTTTTTACAATAGTCTTTTTTTTTGAGGAAACCTTTTAAGGCTTAATTTGCAATAAATGTTTGCATATATTACTTTAAACCAAAACAACGTTAGTAAAATGAAACAAAATAAATTAATTCAAGGTCATTAAAAGGAGGGACAATTCAATTGAAAAATTATTTAAAAAATTATACACGTACAGAATAATATTTTTAATGGCTGCCATAAAGTTTATTAAGGGCAGTCGTGGCGGAGGCGCACACGTGTGACTGTAAACGCGACAGGCGTGGGTTCGATGTCCGCTCGAATGAATGAAATATTTCATGTAACGAGTTAAAGCGCGACGTTGATTTTCGCCAATCAACAGACAACATCTCCAGAATTCGACGGAAAATAGATTAAACAAATGTTTTAATGGGTTCTTGGGTGCCTAGGGCAGTAGCGAGTTAACGCCACGCCTAGCTTTATTACCAGGGCGAGAAAATAATTTACTCCCCTCGAATGGAATTCAAACTCGCAGCTTACAAATCCACAACGAAAGAGCGGACTGAACACACACAACTTATATTTTTTACACGAGTTATTTTTTTGCATGATGTCGACAGTTCTACCTAACCTAACCAACCTTGACGCGAAGATTTTCTCTGATGTCACGTTTTAATATAAAACTCTCTAGACGTCGAGATTTATCTTCATTTTATGAATTAAATGTATTACCGTCGCGGCGTAGCGAACTAAATCAAAATTTTAGCGGTGCCTCATGCACTATGAAAGTAGTGTTATACTACTATTTTAGGTATTTCTAATTAAATAATACATTAACATTGACTAGTAATACCGCACTCACTCTCCATTTATTTCCTCTCTCAGATTCAACAAAAACAATTTCAGTACAGCTTAGCGCTAATGCTTAACGAGTTCTTTTTAGCGTGATGCTGTATCCCGCACATAGCAGGACAGGCAGAGGCAACCTAATACTAGGAACCTGGTGTTCAGACAGTTCCCCCCCCCCCCACTTTCCGCTAAATTCAGGAAGTATTGCCTGCTGAGTGGCGGAACTCAACGCCGCGCCTTCCTCGTTACCAGAGTGAGGAACAAAAATATTAAATATTTCATTTCCCCGAGTGGGGATCGCATCCACAACAATATGTTACAGTCACACGCGTGTACCGCTGCGCCACGCCTGGCCTCAGTGGGTTCTCATTACGTAATATGCTTTAATAAGTTCATCATTTGTAACATCTTCATTGTATATTCATAACTTTAGAGTCAATTACGTAAGAAATTAAACTTTAACAGACCAGTAACTGCGCCCATTTGGTAATATATGTATATTAGTAGTTTCCTACATTAATAGTTTTTTCCCGCGGCTTCGTCCGCATGGTCAAATAAAAATAACAAATAATTCTGTGTGATATATCAAGGGGTAAAGAATTCACAGTGTGTTAAATCGAAATGCTGTAATATATCTCCATAGCCTTCTTCCACAAAAACATAAAAAAAAAATTGGAACCAGTAATTTCTGAGGATAGCACGTTCAACCAAACAAAACTCATAAAATCTTTATGATATAAATGATTAATATATTTTTATATTTTAACTGACAGGTTACCGCAACCTCATTGCTACTTTATAAGCTATTTTGTTATATTGCATAAAATATTAACATATCTATATTGACGTGGAGCGGCCGTCGTGGCGCAGTGGGGCAGGGTCTGTTTATAAACACGACTAATGTAGATTCCACTTTCGTTCGAGAAAATTATTTATTTTAATATCCTCGCGCCGGTAACAAAGACATAGCGCGGCGTTGAGTTCCGACTCGACACGTGTAATGTCTCTAAAATTAGGCGGTGGTTCCCTCTGACTACCTTGCTTTGCTGAATAAAAAATAATTACGCAGCATACGTTTCCATAACTGTAAACAAAACACAAAACGTAGATTTATTACTCGCGCACCAAATCACAAGCAATTAAATAATAGACATTTAACTCGATAACAACTTGCGTCTCGACAGTTAGGAACATTTAGATAGATCTGTGCGACAGTACATCATGTAGTTATCATAGCGTAACGCCGTTTAGTTAGTGATGTACCGAATCAGAGAGATTTAAAAAGACCTCATAAAAATTTGAGAAATCTGAATTGAACAACTAAAGGCCTAACTTTGTCGTTGTCGCCAGAATTCGTTCTGGAAGGAAATACGCAGCGTTGAGTACCGTCACTTCATACGTAAGGATCTTCTCCTCTCGGCCTCGGACGCTTTCAGTGTCTCCCATTCTTGCAACAACATTCACTGTTATATAAAGTAAACTCCCTCCTATTCGTCATTTAATATAACCTTACTCGACAAATAGACTATCCTGTAGTTTCTAAGATAAGCATATTCAGTCAAACAAAAACTTGTCAGCTTTATAATATCAAAAAGTATAGTTTCTTTCTACATAGCCAAAGCAACGTGACAAACAGGTGTCAATCAATATTTACATATTACCAAAAAAAGAAATTCTATACGCAGTATATAATGAATAGTATCAACCAAATAATCGATAGGTTCGATGAATTCTTGTATTTACTGAGTGCTGTGACTCCGGCGCACCTGTGCACGCTGAGGCGCTCCACTTACTGTGTTTGTGTAACGGTGTTGAAGGAGAGACTTTTATGAAATAGAAATATTATTCTTGTTTTTTTTAGTTACATACTGTTTTCTTATATGCCTAATGTCTATTCAATTAAGATACCTAAAAATACATTATCTATTATAATTAATAGGCGAGCGCTCAAATTTGTATCAGTTACTCTGCCTACATAAGTTTAACCACGCTCTATAGAGACCCGCCCGGCTTACTTATACCGCCGTTAATTATAATTTCTAGATGCATACCAATGACACCTTCAGTGTTCAATAACAATAGCATTCGACTGCCAACTAAGGAGCGAGTTGATTGTTCTAAAATATTACCCGCATTCCAATGTCACGACGAATTTATGCAAAGTGTTGAAAATATTACGATAATAATTTAAAATTTACAAGCCAGTTTTTATTAAATCTATAATATGATATCATTGAGGTGGTCTGAGGATGGAGCCAGGGTCTCGAACAGTGGAACTCGTCATAGGTTTTAATTTTTAACTACGAGCGAATGCTATAACACTTGTAACACGCCTCAGGCGTTTTTTAAGTATCACAAATTGTGAAAATTTTGCAATTGGAATTAGTAAAAAAAAAGTAGTTAGTTAAAGTACTTACTCGCACTCGCAATGGGAAAAACGATGCATTTTCCATTTCACCTAGTAAATTCTACGCAAATAATTTAAAGACCTATATATATATTACTACATATTGTGTACAACAAATAAAATGACGTGTTAATTACAAAGGTAAGGTAACATACAATGGAGGACGTAATCATAACTAGGCTAAGTTGCGAAAGCCCTGAAGAGCGTTACTGCGTTTTATAATGGCTCTTTGTATTTATAATAAAATTTTAATTATTACCCAACCACGCTGTTCAAAGGAGGGTAATGTATTTAACAGCCTATTTTGTGTGTATGTACATCTTAACATTTGAATTCCTCTACCTACCCTGCTAAATATAAAAAAAACATGCAAAGTGTATCTATGTATTTCAAATACATAGAAGAAAGTATTCTATAGATTGATAACTTTAATTTATGACAAAAACATGCCAAATATTTTATAACAATATGATGAGAGGAAAATTAAAGAAATGAATGTTTAATATTATTAAAGTATTTTAGTCACTCATACAGTAATGAATATTGACGTCACATAGTAAGATGATAAGTAGATGAATGAAAACAGCATCGCTAAGATTGATAATTGAGAGCAGCTTATAAATACCAGAAATACGCTTGTAAATAAATATCCATCGAAATTAGACATTATAATTAAATATATTTGACATGCCTAGAATGGTGATTGAGAAATACAAAAAAAGAAAAAGAAAATCGAGGAACTTTAGTTTGAACAAGCGCTGGTGCCCTTCGTGTTGTTTGCTGTGACGATGATCACGCAACGCTCGGCGACACCTGAGACTCACTTACACTTGAGGACCTTATTTTCCCATTTGCTTCGAACAAACAAGTTATGTTTTGATTGCCTAAGAGTACCTCCTTGAACTAAATTTTTTTTTTTGGCCAAGCGTAGCACTCAACAATGACTCCAGAATTCGAGTAAAAGTGGATGACGGTAGTGTCTTCACGGGAACAGGATGTCTTACTGATGAAGATATTTAAAGTAGAAAACAAATATTATATTAATATTAAATATCTTTACATAATGCGAATAATCTTTTAAGAATAGAACCTATGCCTTCTGTCAACATTACAAGGTAGTTGGGTCAATTATCGTCACGTCCATCTCAAAGTCATGCTTCATCGGATGTCGCGTGTTGCATGCGTTCAAATAACTAAACTTTAAGTGAACGATCGTGCTTCAAACACGAAAACAGCGTATTCATAAAAACCTGGCCTTTTAAATAAAACTTGTAATTTTGTAGTAATTTAGATAATAGCGGCACAGTGGTTACCTGTAAAGCGCATGTGCGATGGTTGAAGTTCTCTAAACTCTTAAACCTTTGTTTTCCCCTTTCATAATAGACAAAGCACGGTGTTAAGTTGCGTCCACCAATGTCCAATTATCATTGGATGGATATTCAAAGCCTGATTGATGAAAGATTCAACATAATAATAAATCAACTCTGTTTTAAATTTAAAACCATTGAATGCAATCAGATACTTGTACAATAACACAAAACCTTAAGATTACGAGGTAAACAAATAACAGGATATATGCCATGATTTATTTTTATTTCTTTTTCTTTGTTAATACTATTGTAATGACGTCATAGTGACACTATTGGCATTTATAGGTCTTGTACAGTATCGCTGTGGTTCTAGGTTTGATTCTCACCCTAGTAAATTAAAAAAAAAACACTTGAATGATCTTCTTATACCTGCTATATTTTCTATATTTAGAGTGCCTGTTGAGTAGCACGAATGCCTTGGTTTGTCTTATCAGAGCGGGGAAATAAATATAATTCATACGTGTATATGGAACCCACAACCATCACGTTCATACTGTGCCACTGCGCCTCGATGATCCCAAATCATTGCCTATCAGTCCTCTTGTTAAAAAATTTTAAACTACTTGTCAACTCAAAAAGTGGTCCAAGTACACAAATTGAAGATAAAAATCTAATACAGTATACGTTGATTATTACAGTGACGTGTATCAGATAAAACTGTAGTACCTGTTCATTGGTTGGGAACTCAGAGAATATGTCTTGAATGAAATTATTGTAGTTTTTCATATGTAAAATATAATAAAATTATCCCGACTCACTCATTCTCATTATATATTTCTAAGAGTTGGAGAGACGTTAGTCAACAAAATATTCAATAGACCAATATTTTGCCAATTCAGCCATGTCGTCCACTGATGCTAACGCCATTAAATTAAATTTATATTTAAATATATTTATTTTGAATTCGCTAGTTTTATAAATACAATCGTTGAAAGTAGAGTTATTGTAAAAAAAATATGAATATGTAAGGTCGTTTTACGCAAAAAGGATGCGTAAGATTAGAATCTAACAATCGTTACATTACTCGATACATTATTTACCATAAAACAGTGTTATAAAACCAAACATGGCCGAATAGATAAAAAACACAAATGTCCATTTTTTATACGTTTTACTGTATGTCACAGTCACTCTATTTTCTATTAATAACCCGTCTGGTTGGAAGTTCGACCCCCCCACTCGAGGACAGCCAATATTTAATTGCATTTATATTCCCATTTCTTCGCTCTGGTGTCCAGGCAAAGCGCGGCATTGAGATCCGCCACTTACGTAATGCCACTAGTACTCGAGATAACATCGTTCGACCAAATATATAATATTAGCATAATAATAGATTTTATTATAGTTTGTAGTCAAACTTTAGCTAACATTTACATTTAACGCCGTCACACTTTCTAAAGGTGGAAAATTAGACTTATCGTATGTACCTACTTCAGTCTAATAACTTTCGCTGAACAATAATCAGATTCAAGTTGAACGTTGAAAGATTCGCTAATTTACCTACTACATAAGAAAAAATATTGCCTTGCGACCTAATTGAAGCAGAGATTTCTGTCAGGCCAGGCCAGGCCAGTTCGAGTGTTGGAACACTCCGTTCCCCATGCACAATATCATTTTCAAACACTTTACTTGTCTGATTACTAGAGTGAAGAAATGAAAATAATTCCCGCAATTATATTATCCCGAGAAGGAATTGGGAATCGTACCCATCACCCCCGTCGTGTTTATAGACAGAAACTATGTCGTTGCGTCACGGCGGCCTCACTCTACCGTAGTTAAAATATAAATTATATAATATTTTTACATTCATTGATTTCTCCATCTTATATGTTACTATATATATATATTTCCATATTATCTGCTTGCCGTGCGTGCAATAATCTAACTTAAAATATGATATTGTAACAATTTTACATAATATTGTATGAATAATAAAATATTATAAATTACTATCTATTTGCTGCTACGAAGGTAAACTGCATTTTTATATAGTCTTCCTAACCTAAACTAAAATTTGTTTTTTCACTCGGAAAGGTTTAAACATGATTATCATAATAATATAATAAACATATTTTAGTAGAATAAACTCACATACGTAAGTATATCAGCATCACGCTGTATCCCGCACACAGCAGGATAAGCAGGGGGGAAGCTAATTTTAAGATACTCAACTCCACTTTTCATTGTATGATCGTCAATCGTTTCATTGTAACCCGGCGCGGTCAGTTGGGCACTTGGATAATGAAAAGTCACTTATGGCTACTTCCATTTTCTGATCGACAAAGACGAAGCCACGGGCAAAAGCTGAACTAAATTTTAAAACATTTTGCGGTTAAAACACAAGTAATTCTTCTATTTCTTAAAGACATTAGCTATTCCGCATCCCGCTTCACACGCTCTGAATGTTCGACTGCTACGAGTACTTTTACTCTCGAAACCGCGTAATAAAACTTCATATTGTTAAGAATTGAATATTTTGTATTATAAAGAGTATTTTAACATTAAGTTTTTTTTATTTATTGTTTTCATTTCTTCGCTCTGGTGTCGAAGCAAAAGCGCGGCGTTGAGTGGGCGTGGGGAGTGGAGTGTCTTAGCATTAGGCTCCCTCTACCTACCCTGGTACATGCGGGAACTCTCGTAACCTAAATATACCTGCGGCATACATTAACTTACAGGTGTTTGACTTTACGGCCTCTAAACCTGCAGTTGCATGCTCGAACAATGTAGACTTCTGGGTCAGACTTGTAATAGGAAGTTGTTAGTTTTGCTTAAATTAAGTATTATAAATACGTATGTACGTTTTTAAGTAAAAATTAAAGAAATTATTAATAGAGAAATCGTTGTATAGTCATTATGTATTTTTTTGTAAACTAAAATTATTATATAAGTAATCTAAACTTAACTATATATTATGTAATGTAAGACCTTAATTGGTTAAAAATAATTTAGTTTGACTTGTATACCAGAAATTATTAATAAAATTGACTTTGATTAAAATGATTACCTATATAAATATATTATTAAGAGGCGCCTTTAAATATCCATTTTTAAGGTGAAACGATGCTAGCCTATAAATATACTTAAACTATTCTTAAAAAAGAACACAGTAATTGTCTAGATTCTAATAATAAGAAAATTAGATTTTATCGTCGTAAGTCATTATTTTATTTTCCTTACATATGAAAAACATGATCCAATAACAAACCAACACATTTGTTAACAGCGCAATTCCAACGCGGGCCGCGGCAAACGGTTCACATTCCAATCGACGGTGCGACAACTGGAGAGGCGGCGGCTGGCAGAGAAGCTGTCTAAGGAAGCAGATCTGAAGGAACAGCAGAGAAGAACCGAACTTGAGGCCATGAGACGGTTGGCTTAATGCTTTAATAAATAGTTTTAAAATAATTACTTATTAACTTGCCATGTATCTTTAGAAGTCTCTCGATATGCTTAATTTTTTTTAGTACTTCTTACTACTATTTGGGCTAGTAATGATATCTCATTTGTGAATTGTGTCAATAACTATTGTTTTATAATCGATGTCGACAACCAATGAAATAGAGTATTATGTTGAAAATGTTTCCTATTTAAATATTCTTATTTTTTTTATCACTTTACTTTTTAACATGCTATTTCTTTACAAAATGACAGAGTAGAAGAAGAGTTCCAACGTAAGAGAGCGAGGGAGAAGGCCAATATACGGCAGCAGCTGAGGCTGGTGACGAATGGTGCTAGTAGCATGCCGCCTTCTCAACACAGCAAGGTTAATAATTTTAATTATTATTATCGCATTCCTATTTAATTGCTGAAAAACATTATTTTAATGCAATAAATTAAACTTATATAAAATATATGTTATACATAGAGCACTGCACTAGTGCCATCCCCCATAACTATATCCAAATATATTTTTACAGACCAGAGACGAGCCAGATGGGTCCTGCCGAGGCTCCCTCGCGTTAGATCGATCTCGTGACCATCGAGTCAAACACAGCAACGCGTCTTCTGAGGGCAGTGGCAGAAGCAAAAGTTCTACACCAGTAAGTATCAATTATTGACTAACTGTGATCAGTAATTTTTATTATTATTATATACTATTAAATACCTATAACTCGATATTTTTCAAGTAGAATGTATGTAAAAAAATGTGTTTGTAGGTAACAAAGTGCAATATTATCGTATGTGACAAAAATATATTTCTTCATATTCCCTGATTAAATTTGATGTATTAAGAGAAAAAAAAATATTTTAATAAACACATAATATTATGTATTACATATGCACATTATTATAACTTAACGAGCACCGTTATTAGACTGTGCTCTAGTATCGATTTCAGTGAAACGTCCAGTCCCGACTAGTAAGGGTCATTCTGGCTCCAACTTTCTATTATGTTCTAAGTGCATTTAACACTGTGTGTGTGTACATATAATAATTTATATATATATATATATACAGTTTTGTTAATTTCTACCCAGATCCGTAGTGTAGAGCTATCAGAGTGGCGCACGGAGGGCGGCGCGCGCGTGTACCGCGACTGGGCGGCGGCCGGCGTGGCGGCGCACGCGCACCCGCCCGCCTGCGCCAGGATGCCCGCCACTGTTCACGCTTATGCTGGTAACTTCATTTATTACCATCGGTGTAGCCAAATCGAAATAAAGAAAATAATGCATTCCCCCCAGTGGCGATTGAACCCCCAATCCTCGTTTACAGTTTTACAGTGATACGCTGACCCACATAGTACAACCCCCATAGTAAAATAGAATATGTAATAATTTATAATTATATAAATGTAAACCCCAAAAAAATATCTATATAATATAGTTAAAAGTATAACAATAATTAGGTCAATAGGCTAAACATAATGCGAGTTTGGTCACATAAAGTGCGCTAGTGACACACTCCTGAGCTGAGACCGACGTCCTGTTCAGTGTAGATTAGTATTCAAATCACGTGGATCTGTGTGATGGATATTGATTTTAAAACATACTTACATTGTTAATGAGAAAATAGAGTGAATAAGCAAATATTCTTTAGTTAATATTCTATTTCAAATACATTTATTCTAAATATACAATAATGCTATTCCCACCCGGGAGAGTAATTCTAAGCGTGTCATTAAACACCGTTACTTAACACACGATGTCTAAAAAATTGGACAATGAGTGAGGAGCAGTGTATTGACACTAAGTTATCTCCGACCGTCCTATAATGCGGAAAAACAGCGTCAAAATACAGAAAATATAAATAAAAAAAAATTATTCGCAGAAGGAGAAGCCTTTAGTGGTAGTCCTCGCTCAGATAACTACCGCTTAGAGTTCGCTCGTGGTCGCTCCCCGCGCACGCCACGACCTCCTCGCCTCTTACACTCTCCCGCCTCGTCTACTACTGGTAGTGATTTGTCACTACGACAGCCCATTAAAATTAGGTAAGTTCAAATTTTAACAAATAATACAATTCTTTATTTCCAAAATAATTGTAATTTAAGTTTGGCTGGATTTGAACTCGTGACTTCTTCTTTTAATGCTAGAACTGTAATGTCGTTACGTTTTTTAGTTTTAGGAAGACGAATATTGATAATTGTAAAATTACCAAAATATGTATAAGTTTGAGCGATGTTACTTAAAGCTCTTTATGTGTTATTTGTAGACTTTCTAGAATCTTACTACAAAAAAAATATGTAGCTTAGTTGTAGAGCGCTTGGAAATTAAATATATATTTATATAGAGCCGGGTTAAGTTCTGCTACTCAATACATAATGTTTCAATAGTTGGACAGAATGTGAGTAACGCAGTATTCTACCACCGGAATCCCTCTGCTTACATTGATATGCGGGAAAAAGCGTGAAACGTGAAATGGTGCTTCAAAATAACGCATTATATGTCAATGTGCTATTCGCATTAAAAAGTAGCAACAAACTTTGATACGTATCATGATTTTGACAAATGTATTGGTTAAATTATTTTTTGAAGTAGTGAACCCACCTCTTATTATAATTAGTAATTTTAGTAATTTTTATAACTATTAACTTAATGTAACTCCTCTGTCTACAAACCTCTCCTCTGTCTGTCTGTCTGTCTGGTTGAGTGCAGTAAGTTAATACTTATAAAAATCTAGACATAATGTAGACTAATTGCACGTAATAGATCGCTTGCACTAATTTATTTAAATTAAACGCTATATTAACATCTCATCTCTAATATAAAAAAATATGCCAATCTAAACTATCATTAAAGTACACACACATTATTTAATAATAAAAAATCATAGACTAGAAAAAGATTTTTTAAAGTCCGTTCCCTCTTATTTTGAAGTCGGATAAAAAAATCATAAGTGCCTGTGCTCATATGAAAAATCTCCTGTTGTGTAATGTACTTTATGGCGATTTGCACAAAAAAAAACAGTTGGAAAATAGTATAAATAAACAACAAAAAATATTAATTTATAAAACAATAAATATTCCAGTGAATTGAAAAAGAAAATTTATATTAGATATTAGAAATATATAGAGATGGTATGTTACGAGCGCTGTAGGTGTATCAGCTAACGTTGTTCTTTTCCCAAGGTGGTGACGCCAGTAGTAATAAATAATCTAGCGGCAGACGGTGAGTGCTTACTGAGGCTTATATGTACATTTAATCATATAATAATAATAATATGCTCTTAACAACAAAACTATATTGGTAAACATAGTAAATTACTTAATTATAATACATAATTATTAATATTTAATTTTATATTGTTATCGAATAATAATATGTAATATAAATTTAATCTATTTAAAAATATATCTTCTCAGAACATTCATACTAACTACATACTACTAAATATTTAGAAATTTATGTAACAGCATGCAATTTTAAAATTTTTTTTCTCTTGAATACAAAATTTACCTTAATAACCTTTCACATATCTTCCGAATTTATTATGGTAGCCAAACATAACAAGTGAAATCATTAAATGCGGGAGATACGTGAAGTTAAAAAAATATATATAATCGTAACCCTAAACCTATCAACAGAGAACCTAAGGAAGAAGATGCTGAGGAACCAGTCA
This sequence comes from Heliconius aoede, assembly GCA_037355905.1. Lineage (NCBI taxonomy): Eukaryota > Metazoa > Arthropoda > Insecta > Lepidoptera > Nymphalidae > Heliconius > Heliconius aoede. The sequence goes on along the minus strand of JBAIZZ010000163.1, from coordinate 332,100 downwards.
TTGTACCGACACTGCGACCTGCGGGCCCTTCACGCACTACCCTTGCTATACGCTAAAATACATAAAATTGAAAATAAATAAAAATAAATATATAATCTGTTATAATAAAAACAACCAAGATCATATTTACATAATTTTAACTTAATAGATCATAAGTAGATGTAGAGTGTATATTTGAATAACTATGATATCATAATATTAAGCAATAGCCGTCTTCCGTCGAATATCGAAGCTTTAATCTAGACTTAACTGTATTCTACTAACTGCTAGATTTAAGAAAGGTGCTACATATAAATAATTAAGTACTACAACTTAATATGCGAGTTTTATTTAAGTTATATTAATATGTACAATATTTCCTTATATACCCTACATTTTTTTAAATTAAACTTCAACGTTATGAAGGAAGCGTAATGTTAAAATGCAAATATTATAGGCGTAATGAGCCCAATAGTTTCTTTAATATTGTAATAAGATATTAATCATTTGATTTTGTTTTTTGCTTAACCATAAATTTTCGTCATCCAAAAAAATATTTTTCTATAAAACGTAACATAATATATTCATAAAAAAACCATACAAAAGTATAATCACTTAACGTCAACCGTCACGTACAATTTGGTGGTGATGGACGGCACAAACGACGAGGGCGCGGAGGAAGTGGGTTACGGCAAGCCTCGAGTGATACGGTTCAATGTGGACACGCTTTGTAATGTGTATAGTTCTTACGTTTTTTTCTTGGATAGATTTATTTAAATTTCATACACATATCTTATACGTAATATATCATTTACGTACATATATAGATAAAAATATAACTCGTGCGAAAATGCAACTAGAATGTCAACTACATAAATAAGTAGTAACAAGCGAAATGGATATTAATATATATAGAGTGTTTTACTACTTGGGTCGCAGGTTCACTCTTCCTACCCTGCTAAGTGCGGAATATATAGTAAAGCTAAAAAAAGAAATATTGTACGTAACTTGATAATAATATGGATGGTCTAGTGGCAGAGCGGATAGAAGCACGTATACAAATTCTTATACGTATTTTAAATCCATTCTAGGTTTTTTTATACTACTAACACTAAAATTGAGACTCGATTACATCACTCAATACGCAAATAATAAAAAGCTATTATATCTTTAATATTTTAGTAAATATTAAACATTTATAATATATCTTATAAAGATTTAATATTTTAATAAATATAAAAGATATTTATATAATAAGCTTTTAATATATTATGCATTCACATACATTTTTTCCACTTGCATTATATTACACTTCAAACCTACGATTTCCAATGAAACAAACAAAAACTCGCATATTAAATTGTCATGTAGATACGAGTACGTGTATATCTCTCATGCTGTAAATTTAGCTGTCCGGTGCAATAATATAAAAAATAACCATAATATAATTTCCAAATCACATTACGATCAGCGTTGCCAGATTGTCCCCCCCAGAGAAAAGCGGTATTTTTGAAAATTTTAACTAAAAAAGAGGGAATCGTACGCCAAAAGCAGGACAATTTTAAATAAAGCTGTCAATGGAGATAAATACCGATAGATAATATTTTTTAATGAAAAAACGTCACTAAACTTAAACGATATTGTTTTACCATATGTGTGGATTATTTAAACATTAATATTAATAAGATTTTTTTTATTTCTTTTTCCATGAAAGTATAAACAATTGCTTATAATGTCTTGAAGTTCTTGAGTTTCCTTGGAAACGTCCTTCAGTTGTGTAATAATCTTTAATTTTTTGGTTAAAATTCGGGATGTCCCGCCAAAATCGGGACAAATGACAACGCTGATTATGATTCTCGCCATAAAATTTGGTGCTGAATTTCAAGAAAAATGCTCAATTTTTATTAAAAATGTATCTAAAATTTATATTTTGTAGGATATCTATATTATTATGTGAAGATGAGTGTCTATTATAATAAATGTTAATATGTATTTATGTTTGATAAAAAAAAAACATCCAAAACCTATTGTTTTCCGATATTTTTCTATTTCGATAGTTATAGGAAAAATTGATAGTAAGTTTTTTTTCGAGTGGTACATAAAAATCTACGTGTTAAATTTTTGATACTTAAGTGAGAGCTGGAGAAAAAAAAACCTCTCATATCAGTTTTTTTTTTATCCACAATATAGAAAAGAGTATCGGAAAGGTTCTGCCATTATATACTAGATTCAATTTTATTATGTATATTTTTAAAAATATTATATTTTATATTTAATGTACACTCATTTTTACATTAATTTTTGTAGTTTAATAACGATAGTACTCAATTTAATGGAGCATATTCAATATATGCGTGTTAAGCGTAGTTCTGTAAATAGTCTCGAAGTTACATGTATATTTGTCAAACCGATATTTTTAAATTGTAATAATAATAATAAAAACATATATTTTAAATGGGTTTTTCATTTTTATGTTTCTCTTGTATAATTACAAAGAACTTCTACGTCTTTACTTGCTTTATATTTTTAGCTTCTTAAATGAAGAAGAAGTATAAAAAAGTTGAAACCACTGACGCAAGTCCTCGTAGTCTCTTAATAAAAAAGGCATAAGTCTATTTTTATATGCAAATGGAAGGAAAATAACACCTTCCAGTACAAACAAAGAAACGAGGGTAACGATCGAAAATTACTAGCACGTTATGAACTATAAAAAATATACCTACCAACTTGTATACGTCTTTTACTTTTACTATAGAACTAAGAGACTTATTTAACCCTTTCTAGAATAAAGTTACAAATATTCGCACAAACAGACTATTACTATAGTTTAGCTGGCCTTTAATTAATTATTTCAAATGTATCAATAATATTCATAGATTTTTCTTAATGTAACTATATAACTTCGTTCTAGAAAAAGAAATAAGAAGGTTTATTTTGTATACAAATTCTTTGTCATTTACAGAAAAAAAGTACATCGTAAGTATAATAAGGTTTTCTATTTAACCAGCTTAGCTAGCTTTTATAAGTAATTAAATATTTTTCGAAACAATTCTGGTTTATAGCATCCGAGGGACTATTTTTTTTTCATTTCCTTGTTCAGAAAAGATATCTATATCTAATGAAATTAATTATAATATTAAACATGATATTAGATACACTTACATGCAGATAATACTAGAATGGAAACAAAAGAAAAAACTTGACAACTTTAGATAATAATTTGGTAAAGTCCACTGAGGCATGCGCAAAGAGGCTTTACGCTGAAACAGCTAGTTATTCAGTAGTGCTACGCTATAATAACACGTCCGCTAGGTCTGTGTATATATTTAACTTTCATAGTAACTTCAAATAAATATTTATATTGTAGAAAAAAATCATTTTAAATATACAAATGAACAATAATTAAATAATTGTGATAATATAATAACATAACTTACTTATAAAAACTTACAAGAAAAAATGAAATAGATACTAAAACTAAGTGACTTACAACTAAAAGAAACAATAACTAATTACATTTCATAGTGAAAAAAATCAGTCAAACTGTTGACCGAAATACCAGAATCGAACTCCGCACCACCGGTGCTCACTCCTGCGCGGTTGGCGGACACGCGGGCGAGGATGGCGAAGCCAGATAGTGGGGTACGGGAAACTTTAGAGGATAGAGATCCCAATAGGCTGAATCAACATGTTCAGGTAAAGGGGTTTCCTAGACATTTTTAGCTTCATGCTTTATCTTGAAACTAGAATGGTGCGCAGAGGGAACTTGATGTGTTAAACACTCCGTTCTAAAGAAGACATTCTCGAAACATTGCGTGTTGAGTGAGAGAGTCGAGACTTAACGCCGTGCTCACAATCTGCCGGAGCCACAACTGGCCTCATCGTAGTTTTCTATATATAGAGAACTAATAAAAATAACAATTACATTTTTATTTCTTTTACCCTAAGTATATTTCATAGGTTACTGTGACGTACATCGTCGAACTGTAAACATTTACTTATTACGATTTTTTATAGCACAGGCAGTAATAACGCGAAGAAATGCATATTCAAGGCTTCGTAGAGCTTTTAAATATATTTACATTCCAAAGCAAAGTAGTGGAAGGTCAGAAGTGACGCAATAAATGTGTGTAATTATTTAAATTCCCATAATATGTTATAGTGAGGCCAGTCATGGTATAGAGGCACAAGATTATTTTTGTTTTAGCTTCACGCTGTATTCTAGGTAAACCAGAATCTGAGAAAGTAGAGTAAAGGCACTCCTACCTATTAAAACACTCCCGTTCCCGTACCCGAGTGGTAGTCAGATCTGCCAAACGTTGCCTACATGAGCGAGCATAAATATGCGATTTAGATGTACCATCTACATCGAACCTACAACCCCTATAGATAAGGCCTCATTTACATAGAAAATTATATTTATTATTAAAAGCAACTATGTCCGATGGACGATGGAAGCAATCAACGTAATTTCCCTCATATTTTTAGAAACGTATATACATATATTTGTGGAAAACTGTAAATACTAACAAGGATTTTCTTTTGTGTTCCATAGTGCTTTTATTTATTAATTAATGGAATATTATACTTTTTATTTTTGTTTTTTTTTTTAAATTATTTTTAAATTAATTGTACAGCTATAGAATTGGTTTAGAAAAATATTGGTTTGTCACAATAAGTAGAAAATGGAAAAAAGAGATATCTGCTACCTATTCTAGCTATTCTATCTATGCTAGCTCAGCTATTTCCTGCATATACCTGTTGTGCGTACAAAACCTAGCGCAGTTAAAAAATAAAAATAATTTATTATTTAAATATAATCTTTTCATTCGCCACAATCTCTACACGTAATACATTTTTAAGCAAGAACAGATTTTCATTTGTAACTACGAGTATACAATTAGAAAAAAAATATATTACAATCTAAGACAAGGGTCATCGGTGACATATTGTTATATATTTCTGGCGTCATTTGCCATTTCAATTAAGGATGTAGAAAAGAAAATGAAATTGTGTGGCCATCGCGTGACGCGACCACCGTCCGCCGGCGCCGGACTCTACTCGCTCGACTCACTAATGGACGAAATTACTTTCAGAAAAAGTTGGCAAATTCGTGATGGCTAATATATATATATAAAAAGTAACATAGTTCCTTCGTGTGGATCTACCATTGTAATATTTTATAAACATTGAGAATGTTTAGTACAAATTAATAAAAAACGTTCAAATAAATGGAATATTCATTGATTTGTCACATAAAAAAACATTACAAATTTGAATTGAAATAATATAATATAACCTACATATAAACCTAGTTAGTAAATGTTTTTTAAATAATTAAGTTTATCAACTTACTAATCCTCGGTGGGCAAACCCTCACACTCGCTGGTTTCTATTTCTTTATAATGTAAAGTAATTCCACAGATAGTATGGGACGATGTAGTGGGCGAGCCGGAGGGTGTGAGAAGTCCAGAATGCGCGTGGCGAGTCAGCCACATTTGCTTCAAGCACGCCAGGAACTGGTGCTACACGCTACTCAGTGTGATAGTAGCGCCCCCTTGTGCTCTGCTCTTGGGATGTGGCTTCGCTTGCTTGGCTTTCGAGGTGAGAAACTTATGTTTATATAGATAATTGCTTTTGTTTTTCCTCTAAATTTTCAACTCCAAACATTTAAACAGAGAAAGAGAGTAATTGAACTGTAAATATAATAGAGGATTATCTAACATCTTACTTTTATCCAGCAAATATGGTGTACAGCACCATGTCTAAGATGCCTGAAGATATATTTTGCCTCACTCCGAACGTTAGTCCAGTCGTGCATGGCGGCTACAGTGGCACCTGCCATGGAAGCAGTTGGACATGTCTGTCGTCATATCAGGATTAATCTACGAAGAGACGCGGTTGAAGATCGCGATTTACTTATTATTTAGTATACTAAAACTAATTATTTTCGGAAAATAGTTTGTTTTCAATATTTGTAAAAAAATTTTTTTGTCTTTAATAATTAAATCCACTTGTCCTATTTAATTATAAGATAACAAATGGATTTCCTTTTAATACTAATTATAAAGATATATTATTTTGTACAAAAAGAAATTATGCGAAAAACAAACCAAGTATTAGTAGTATCTAAAACAATTATCTTTTGTTTCAATGAATACTTAAGTTGTCAATTTGACAATTATTAAAAATATTATATTAAAAATTATTGAACATGTATTATCTTAATTAAATTATCACATAAATTATTTTTTTGAGATTAATCAACCATTAAATTGAGTGTTATGATTTTTTATTCATCTAATATGTATATGGCTAGTAATTATACAGCCATAACATTTTATAAAAGTATATTATATAAATTATAATTAATTAAGATTTCGTTGTTATAATTGTTATATACCTTAAAATAAAAATAAAATATATTGTCACGAAATAATTTTATTTATTAATTATTTTTTGTGTTATTGGCACAAAATAAACACCATCCAAGCTGACAAAAAAATAAAAAGTACATTTGGCGGGAAACCGATTTTCTAGCGCTTATATCATTTTATTGTTATTTCAAGAACCAGAACTTTAGGAAGTTATAGTGAGATACGATTATAAGAAATATATTCTTATAATTGAAGAATAGTTATTATTAAATAACGAGAATGGATACGGACGAAACTTCTAACAATGCTCGGTGGACTACAAGTAACGCGTCTAGTAGTGATAACCTAAAAGAGAAACGCTTCGTCATTGCAAAATGCAAAAGGTTAGGCTTTATATTTATTATTTTTAATATCTGCTAAAATCTTACATTTATTGATAATTGCAATATATTTAATTTATGTGATTTGTTGAATGATGCAATTACGATGTCATAAAATTTGCACATTTTTCAAAAGAAAACATTTTACGAATTATTTACATTTGATTTCGACATATTTATATCGCCATTTATACCACTCTCGCAAACATAAAAGTTGTGGATAAATTAATTTTATTTTTGTATAATGAAAAAAAAAATGTTTGTAATAACATGAAGTAGCCAAGTCTTGATATATCATTTCATACATTTCCATAAGACAAAAATTGTAAATGTTTGTAAAACAAATAGAAAGTATGTATAAACATTGACATTCTGCCTTTTATCGTCGAACGATAGATCAGATAACGATCTATATGAATCACTTCTGACGTGACCCATAGAATTTTTTATGATCCACGTAAATGTCACATACCTATATGAACATTTTTTTATCATTTTTTAATAGAGATACGACGACAAGTTTAACTAAAAATACTAGTGATAATCAAGATACAGAAGAATCCGAAAACGAGGAAGTAAGTAGCGTTCTTATTATTAGTTAGAATGTAAGTGTAGAGTATACAGTGTAATACACAACATTGTCATGTCTCAATATTTACAAAATTAGAGGGTTTAGATCTGCGTTAAAATTTATATACGTTTCGTAAAAAAAAGTACTTTCCATTCCTTATTTTAGAATAAAACTTTAAAGATAATAAATATTGTCAAAAGTTTATACATTGAATAAATTATAAGAGTTTTATTTCAAAATAAATATGTAATTATTCTCCAGCGTGACATATTTAATTAACCTGCAAACAAATAGCACGAACATTGTAAAAGTGGTCATCAAGATTTTCCTTTGAGTGACCTGAGCTGACCCGCTTTATAGAGTCACGCTAAATGCATGTTACATTGTTAAAATTTTTAGAATTTTAGCTAATTTTACATATACTTTATAGAAATTACCATGAGAATTTATGATGAATCGTTATTATGTGTTTAATTTCATTTGTCAAGGTGAATATAACGGTGTATTCGGATTCTTGGGGGAAAATTATGTTTAAAATAGATGCTATGCAATAAGCTTTAGAAGAGTGGAAAACGTGTAAACGCGGCATAACACACTGTCGTTTGAAAAATTATTACGTTATTTTGTTGTTTTTTGCTTTTGTTATAATAGACATATAGATTGTGTATTTGATATTTTTTATTTACATTTTAGCGTCTTCTCACTGTGTACTATCGTGCAGGAAGACTCGGTGCAGCTACTTACACTTTACAAACAGGCGAAGTTAGTAATATTTTATACCTTATTATGATAGAACGTACAGGCTTATATAAAGTTAACTTTATGAGTACATAAATATTGAATGATCGCCTTTGCAAGGAAAATTATAGCGTATTATCTAATTAGTACATATATTATTAATTTTATATTTTAATAAGATTTACACTAATCTAACAATGACAAACAGTAAATAGACAAACTACTATTTTTTTTTTATTTTTTTTTAGCCGATATATATTCTCTTATTCGTATAAAATTTTCTCTTCTCTACAGTTACAAATATTAGATGAAATAGTAGACCGTCCGCCAGAACATCAGATATTCGTATCTTTGTTCAACCAAATAGAGCCAGTCAGAATTATATTAGACGGCAAATCTCAAGGTACTTTTGTAAACGCAGTAAAAAATATACTTCTCAACGACGAAAGTCACGAGGGGAGGTGCAAGCTCACGTTTATATCATCTAAAGAATATAGTATGTATTATTTTAAACGTAAATATACAATACGGTCGTTGAGTCGTGGCTACTCTATTGTGAGGCTTTCTTTGTAGTTTAGTAGTTTAATTTTGTAGTTTAGCGCATTGTTCACTCGTGAAGGAAGTAAAATTAAGAAAAGTCCTTGAGTCAAGATTTTTCAACTGTACTGTATCTATGTACGAGTATATGTATGAAAAAGAAAATTTTCTTTCTGTTACAACAACCGGATTTATCTAATACTTTATTATCTTAACTTACCTTATTATATTACCTTTAAGATTTAAGCAATGGGATCAAAGGCAAACATTTACTTTATGTTTTACCTAAAATATATAGAAAAAAATTTCTTTATAGATTTCGAAGGATGCAAAAGGCGTATACACTCCCTCTCTCTCCCCCACGAGCCCTCCAACTGTTCAGACGTAGAACGCATCAGGTTCCTAAGAACAGTCGTTGATTTCTCACAAACGCAAACTATTCACGCTTTGGGCGCAATTTTGCGATATTTAGATCTAAATTGGTCGAATTTATGTATGGATTTACATGGTAAACCACAGTTCTTGAGTTTGAAGAGAATATCATTGTAAGTATTGTATAGAACCTGTTTTTATATCTAAGCGTCTATTAATATTGTTGAATGTGTACAGTAGAAACTTTATTAACTTTTGTCGTTACTCTATAAAGAAAAGGGGTTTTTATACATATGTAGCACAAAATTGTTATATGTCCATTAAAAGCCACAAGTACTCGTACATATCGAGTTTCTACTGTATTTAAATTAACATGGTTGTATTCTTATTTATCTACTGGTCAGTTCTCGAATAAGGGAAATATAAAAGAACATTGTTTAGGTATCCTAATTCCAGCAATACTGAAATACATTAAAAATATCCATAGTAAAAAACAGAGTCTTTATCTCTACCCCTTAATACATATATTATATATTTCGTTACTTAACATCTTATGTAGTATAGAGAATGTAAACGTTGGAGGATTTATTTATATTTAATGTTATTTTCTTACAGAAATGATATAGTAGCAATAGACGAAGACACGTACCGCGGTTTACAAATATTTAGCTCTTTATCCCACCCCAGCGGTTTCAAGAGAGGGGTACAAGGCAGCAACAAAGAGGGCTTGAGCTTGTTCCAATTATTTAGTAAATGTTCTTCTAAAGTTGGACACAGGAGAATGAGGTAAGGGAAGTGCACTAGGTTTGAGCAGGAGGAGGAGGTCCACGCAGCCATTTATAGCTAACTTCAGGCCACGACTCCTCAATGGTGACTTTTAAAGTTTAAAGTATTCGTTATGGTTTGACATGAGTAAAGTAGTAGTAAGTAAATACCAATAAACGTTTAAATTTTCTCTTTCTGTTTATGATTTTCTTACTAGAACCTTACTCCGCCACCCCACCAGAGACATGGACACACTGACGCGCCGACAGCAAGTCATAGCATTGTTCATGCGTCCGCAGAGTGACTCTCTCATGAGAAACATCTGCTCTTCTCTAAGATTTGTTAAAAATGTTAACGTAAGCATTATTTTATTATATCTGTCTCTGAAGAGTAAAGAGATAAAGCAAAGCAATAATATTGTTAATGTGATTGTTGCATATATATATTTTTCAGTTTCACGCTGTATCCCGCACATAGCAGGGTCTGACAGAGCATAGCAGAGTAGACAGAGGAACCTGGGACACACCGTTCCGGTTCCGTTCCCCACTGTCCGCTGAATCCTGGGGGCATTGCGTGTTGAGTGGCGCAACTCAACGCGGCGTGTACCTCGTTACTAGAGCGAAGAAATGAAAATATTAAATGTTTTATTTCCTTGAGTGGGAATCGAATCCACAAACTGTCGCACTAGAGACGTTGTGCGCTACGCTCCTCAGTCATGAGTGGCCTCAGTATAATGTAAATTCATAAAATTAGCTTAACGCTGTATTCCTTACATGGCAGGATAGATAGAGGGTAATTATGTGTTAAGACACTGTTGCCCACTTTCCGCTGAGTTTTTCGAGGTAATGCGTGTTAAGTGGTGGAATTAATTGCCGGGCTTTTGCTTTGGTGCTGGAACAAAGATATAAAAATATTAGTAAATAATAATTCATTTTCTTGAGTGGGGATCGAGCCCACAGCCGTCGCGTTACAATCACACCCATGTGCCCCTGCACCACGACGGCCTCGTATATCGACGGAAGTAGTTGAATATATTTTGTATGTAGGGAATACTGGCGAAAATTAAAGCATTATCAGCCAAAGCATATCAATGGAAATCCTTGTATAATGTAAGTACAGTAAATGTAAATATTATTTATTTTAGTGGCTTATATTTGTTATTAAATTGTTCAACTAATGACAATGTAGATGGTATACTTACTTACTTAATAATTAAAATATATATAATAACTTGATAATTTTCACAATTTACTAAACATTGATATTAAAATGGCGTAGACGCTCTACAACGTGGTCCTTATTTGCGAAATGTGTGAAAACGCGGGACAGGCGTGCGAGTACTTGCTGCAGCTGGCCACTTACGATACAAACAAACTATATGAGGTTGATATATCATTTTCTTTTTGTTTAATATGTCATTTTCCTTTTTTTTTTTTATTTGAATGTGAAATTAATAATTAGACTTGAAAAATTCCTCATGCTATAAGTCTATATAGCTATTTTAGTCGGTAGGCGTAGAACGGAGTGTCTTGACACTGGATTTCTGCCTACCCTGGGTTTTACTATATGAATGATAAAGGGTGAAGCTAAAAAAAACCTATCTTGCAAAGGGTAAAAAAATTATAAACCAAGCGTCTTATTATTATTTAACTCCAAAATATTTTATAATATAAGTTGTCTGGTCTATTTGTTACTCTTTAATATTGTTTTTTTTTTAGAAATCATTCTACAAATGGTTTTTAAATTAAATAAGTCTTGAAATTAAACAAATAGATTAAAAATATATATAGTTTGTTTTTTGGTTCTTTAATTAATACAAATATTTTGTGCTTAGATGGCGCTGTACATGAACAGAATAATTGATTTTGATTTGTCAAAATCTGAAGGAAAGTTTACTGTTAAAGCGGGCGTCGACCCTGACTTAGATATGAGTAAGTATATAGTGTAATTTTAAATTGAAATATATACCTTGAATCCAAACAAATAATTTTTAAAACGTTCAATTTCGAATTGAAATAAAAATATTTTTTTCGCTTAAAATTAAATTCGCTTCGCCTTTCCCGCCCGACTTCGCCCGCTTATACTACTGTATTATTTGCTTAATTCACTGAATTACGTTCGTATTCTATATATATAATGTATAATAGAAAAACAAACAATGTCAAGTCTACACGCGCTCATGTCGGACACGGCGCGCGCGGAGCTCGAGCGTCTGCCGCAATACGTGCAGGAGTGCACTATGCTGTATATGCCGCATCTGGGGTACTTGCTGGGGGTCAAGGCGTGGGGGGAGGACCTCACTGTGGAACAGAAGCAACTCAATGAAATGAGGTTTATGGTATTTATAAGGAAATTGATCTAGTAATAATGTTCTATTTATTATCTATATGTTCTTATTGTGGCCAGTCGTGGCGCAGGTGCATAAAGTGTGACTGTAAACGCGAATGGTTGTGGGTTCGATCCCCACTCAACGAAATGAATATTATTTTTCTATTTCAAATGAATATTATATTTCTTCGCTTTGATGTCGGGGTGAGGAGCGCGGCGTTGAATCCCGCCCCTAAACACGCAATACCACCAACATTCAATGGAAGGTGGGGCACGTAGTATCTTCATACTAGGTTGCGGGATACAGGGTGAAGCTGATTTTCTTATATATATTTTATTTTTTAAAGATTTTATAGGTAATTCACTTTTTTCAGTTCCAGAACAATGATTATATACATTATAAAAGTAAAGGATGTGAAGGTAAGATTTAGTTTCACCGTTTATAAATTTTACATCATTTCTTATTTTTAGGTTTACCTGATATTATTCATAATAATCATAATGTTAATACCATACCGTAACATAATTGAGCTGTCCTCAATTATGATACGATGTGGTATTAATATAGTGGTGGCGCAGGGGCTCAATGTATGCTGCAAGTTCGACTGGTTGTGGGTTCGATCCCCATTCGAAAAAAGGAAATATTCATCATATGTAATTCATTTCATAGAAAATTAGTGCATTTGTCGGCAAACTTAAGTTTTTCAACTTTTGTAAATTTTACTTCACTTTGACATACAATACAGAAAATGGCACAGACCCCTCGATTGCGGGTCTGACTCCCATCTGACAGGTTTTTAAGTTCTTTATCCTCTTAGCTACAATTTTGCAAATTATATAATTAAAATTTATGAATGTTATAAACCTACATATATAAAATAAGTTTTAAAATGTTCTATAGAACTAGACGTAATGATAGGCGATACGTATCCAGAAATAGTCGCACATGAAACTCGCATCATGATGCGACTGACTTCCATATTATTGGAGAACCTCCATACACTGTCCACTGTTGTGGACAAATGTGCGGAGTTGGACTGGTATTATTAACTTTTTTCTTATTTTAAAATATATTTATTGATTTATAATTTTTATACTTGATTTTTCTTTAAAAAAAAAGCATCTGTTGAATTTTTTTAAGGTTCTTCTTAGCATAATTGCCTCCCAATGGTAATTTCCAATAAGACTGACAAAATTAATTCCGTAATTGAATAAAGAATATTTTTATTTTATACTTAGTTAATATTATTATACTCTAAGCAATTCTAATACCAGTTGAAGAATTTAAACTTCTTTCTTCTTTTTTCATTCTTCAAATAACCTTTTGCTACACTATCTAAGACATAATTATAAATACAGAGCTGAGATATGTAATAAAACGTGAGATCGTTTATTTGCTTTAAGATTAGATTTATATAGATTATGGTTTTTTTTAGTAGTATCTTTATAAATATCATAAATTTTAAAATTTAACAAAAAACCTTTCTTCCAGTCTTATAACAATATCAAAAATATGCAAAGAATACAATTATATACAGCCAAATCTGACCACAGATAAAATAATAAGCATAAAACAGGGCAAACATCCTCTGTATATAGCGACTATAGATAATTTTGTACCCAATGACGTCGACAGCAATCAGGAGGCGGGATATGTTAAGATTCTAACTGGGCCAAATTCAAGTGGGAAATCTGTATATATGAAGCAAATTGGTAGGTTATTGTACATTTTATTTAAAAAATTCATTTTTTGGCAGTACACATAGTGGTAACTCATACCATACCAGAAATTACATACAATAACAAATTTAAAAATATTTAAAAAAAAGTACAATATAAAAAAGAATAAAAATAAAAGTAAAAATTGTGCCAGAAATAAAGTTTCTAATTAAGTTGAGGAAACTTTATATCCACAGCATATACCGTTGGTAAGATAAAAAGTGAAACATGGAATGATTAGCCACTAGAGTCACTCTGCTATGAGAGGTGATCCGTGCCCACCCCAACAATTTTTCTAACGTATATTATGAAAAGTATAAAAAAGCCCTGTGTTCAAGATCATCCAAAAAACCTCTCTAGCTTGTAGATCTCTCGCTCGGCTCTCATGACCTACAAACACAACCCCCAGGTGTGATAGTATATCTGGCGCACATCGGCAGCTTCGTCCCCGCAGAAGAGGCCACTATCGGCCTCGTGAGCCACCTCTACTCGCGCATACAGTCCACGGAGTGCATCGCGGCGCACATGTCCGCTTTTCTTATTGATTTGAGACAGGTTATGGCTTATTTTCTTTATATTTCTATAATGGTGCATTACATTTAATCATCCTGTATTATAATTTATTTTTACTTTATTGTAGAGTATAAAGTTATATACTATTTCAGAAAACATGTCACTCATATCTATTCCACATCCACCATGTTACCTACATTTGATATCTATAGCTACACTTTTATACTATTATTATTTTTTTCTCATATAATACAATTTTGATCTATTTGTACAAATTTCAATACTATTTTAAATTACAAAACATTGCTTCGCTCTGATGTCATTCTCCATCCATTCCTTCGCCGCTGAACACGCAATGTTTCCACAATTCGGCGGGAAATGAACATTAGTTTCTTGACACTACACTCCCTAATACAGGGAACAAACTAAAAAAAAATTAAATAAACGTCCATTGGGACGAATTCTATAAAAACACTTGTGAGGTCTTTCTATGGTCTCCGTAGTCTGTCATCTACATTGCCACCTAAAAATCATATTAAATTGAAATTATTGAATTGAAAAGATAAAACCTATTAAGTACAATATTACATAATACTAACTCTTCAATATCAATATACGAGTTTGATAAAATAAATCCTGAAACTTCTTACCCTAACTCTTATCATCTACAATATAAATATACTTAACAAAACGCTATAAAACATCATACAATTAAAGATGGCGCTGGCCCTCCAAGAATCGGACTCCAATTCTCTAATAATAATCGACGAGTTCGGCAAAGGCACCTCCTCGACTGACGGCCTCACACTGCTTGCCGCCTGCCTCAACACGCTGCTGTTCAGGGGCGACCACTGTCCCCACGTGCTGTTGTCTACGCACTTCTTCAAGATAAAGGATTTCATTGTTGATACGCCGTTGGTTAGATTTTTCGTGAGTGTCTGTGATTTTTTGTTGAATTGGAAGTGAGGATTTTTTTTATTTTTAGGTTTTTGCTGTATCCTGGTAATAACAGGAACGGCTAAAGTGTAAGACTTTCATTCTCCTCGTTTTGCTCGATTTCGAAACAATACGCGTTGCTTGGGAGAGCACTTTCATTCTCATTATTTACCAGACCTATTAAAATTAACTAACTTAATAAACTATATTTTAACACAAATACACTACAAATATATATAATTTTAATAGAAATTCGAACACGTACTAGAGGACGGTGAACCAATATTCCTGTTCCGCGTGTCCGAGGGCAGTTCTGAATCCAGCTTCGCTCACGAAGTTGCCGCCGCCAGCGGGATTGATGACAGCATTGTGGCAAGATCTAAGCAGGTCTTGGAGGCTATTATGGTAAATTATTAATATTAGTAATAAGCAAAAAAACTTTGTACCAAGGCAGTTCGTTCCCCAATTATAACATGTATTTGAGACATTGCATGTTGAGGGGCGGAAATCAACTGCTTTGCCGCGTTTCCACAGCAAAAGTAGAAAAATATGAAATATTTAATTTCCTCGGGTTGGAATCGAACCCACCGCGTCGCGTTGACAGTCAGTGGGCAGTCCCCTGTGCCCCGACTGACCTTGATATGGAATTGAAATTACAACAAAAATTACATTGATGGCATCTTATTAAGTAAGCAGCGTTAGTTAACTCCTTTGGAAATGGTCGTATTTTATAAATATAGCTTTAAGATTTACAAAAATATGTTATACTTCAACAAATCAATATCTAATAATATTTAAATCTCTCTATATATAATCTGTTACAGAACAACACACTTCCTTCACCAAACAAGAAAAATACCAACAAATTCAAAAACATAACAGAAACAATGAAACTAAAACTTCTAGCAGAAGACATTTAATTATATAAATTTAATTTATTAACATGATATCCGTTGCTTAGCTAGCTATTATATTAATATGTATAATTCAATATTACATATAAAACATCTTAAAAGCTAAACAATTATTAATGAAACTCTGCTTTATTTGTAAAATATAAAAACATAAAAAAGGAATGTACTTTTCATATAAACATTTTTCTAACATAATGAATTTAAATACATGGCGACATCCACCTTGATGCTATTAATAAAAGAAATATTGACATTCACCGTGTACTCTTTATAACGTTTAGTCGACAAAATATGTTTTCCATCAAACTTAAACTATGTTGCTGAGTTTAACGCCGCATCTAAATAAATAGTTCGAAAAAAATTAAAAATAAATTTACTTATGCACGTTAAATTGATATAAGGTTTTTTATACACATAATATGTAGTATGTATATTATTGTTTAATAATAATTTGCAATTAAATATTACACAGTATATATAATTTTAAATCAGCACACATAGAAGCCCTACGTATAGAAGATATTAATTAAATAATACATATTTTTTTGTTTCTCACTGCATCAAAGTAGGCAAAGGGAATTCAGTTTTCCCCGAGTGCGAATCGAACCCACAACCGCCGCGTTTACAAACACAGACTTGTGCCACGACACAAGTCGTAATAAAAAATGTATGTCACAAATTTAAAAAATATTATATAGTATCATATTTTAAAATACAGATATTTATTATAAAAATAAACATAATTAAACTTCTGTTTGACATTTAATTTACAAAAATCTTCCTTAGCGCGATTAATCGCGGGTTTTTTGTAAAAATTTTGCTAAAAAAGAAAAATATTAGCAGACTAAAAATTTTGTTTCACTGTAGATTCACGTAAAGATATTTCGGATAAATCAGATTTAATTTTCTTAAAAATAAATTAAAGAAAATTACATTATTAGAACCGTTGTTACAATTGAAAAAGTAGTAACGATATTTATTTTCGAGTTAGAGCACTTTTATTAAAATAAAAAGTATATAATTATTAAAATATTTGATAATGTTTGATTTATATAAATTTGAGCCTACGTAACATTTTTATATAAAAATGATAAGTGTTAACAGACTTAAAAGATTATTTAACTCTCTCATATGTATATATATATATATATATATATATATATATATATATATTAACTTTCATTAAAATTACCCATTTTTTTATTATTTTTTTTACATGGACTGCATCTGCTACTATAACATAATATAAATATTACTATTATTTAATCTGATAGATTACATGCTTACGTTATACTCGTAGCTTTTGAACTTCAAATTCGTTTTGATAACCCGCATATACCAGGGTAGAGGGAACCTACTGCTAAGACACTGCCTCCACACACCGCTGATTTTTGATATATAACATGTGAAGACGACAATTTACACCGCGAGCAGATCTCGTCAAATTCATTTTTTACAAACCAAATTCATGTTTAGTTAAATCTAAATTCACTCCATTTACTTTTATTCTTTCAAAAGGCCATATTTAACAAGACTGAATGAATTTGAAGTACGAAACCTATATAAACTAACACTAACGAGCTAGTGTTAGGGTAGCCGGTTCAAATCCTGTTTTCGTTCACATATTCTTCATTTGTTGCATTAAATCTTCAAGAGACAATTCCGAAGCAGCAATGGCGGTGCCCGTACTCGACTCTGGCGTACTAATATCTGCAGGTAGCGTGTAGGCCACCTGGAATACATTATTAAAAAAAAATGAACTCAGCTTCACATTGTATGCCGGACACATCAGGATAGGCAAAGGGAACCTATTGTTAAGTAGGTCGTGGCGCAGGGGCACAAAGTGCGATTGCAAAATCGAATGGTTGTGGGTTCAATCCCCACTCGACATTTCTTCGCTCTGGCACAAAGCACAGCATTGAGTTCCAACAATTTACACGTAATTTTTTCAGATTTCGGCGGAAAGTGGGGAACGAAGTTCAAGGGAGACCGAAGGAACACTAGGTTCCTTCTGTCTAACCTGCTATTTACGGGATATAGCGTAAAACAGATTTGACTTTTTACATACCTGTACGCCATCTACAAGTTTCAAATTAGGGGTTTCTTCTTCAGGGGAATTTTCGTCCACCAAACTGATTCCTAAAAATATATTGAAATTTGTTATATGTTATTACTATATAACATAACATTTTACAATGTTCTCGGTCTCGGTCTCTCGGTCGAACTCGGTCATTAAAGCGCTTGGATAGTTTTCAAAAGACACAGCCTCAAACTCCACTAGATTAAAATTATTATACGTATTTTTCTAAAAAAATATTTTTTTCAAATACTATTCACGTTCTAAAGTAAAGAGAAACTTGAAAATCTACCGATCACTAGGCCTTACGTTGTTTTTAAGCTATGTCGTACAAATAATGAAATTATTATCTGTTGTCATCTGCTATGTTAAAAATTTCACATTTTTAATTTATAGTTTTTTTTTTATTTAATATTAATAACAATTTGCTATCCCATTACATTGCAACTTTACGGGGATTCCGCCAACTGTATTGTATATACATATTTTTTTAAACAAAATAAATAGGATAATGTTAACATTATTTTTTCAAAATCTATGTCAAATAATATATAACATGAAAAACTTTATTTGTTTAAATAGTCCATTGACTTTTTGAAGCTTCCAGTCTCTATAACAGTCACAGAAAATTTAATAATACTGTAGTCACGCTTCTTAAATATACGCCCAAATCAATAATTTTATGTAAAAAGCTGTCTGTTATATAATACATATAATTTAAACAAAAATAAATTTAAAAAAATGTAAAAAATAAAAGCACACACCCCATTCATTTTCCGCGTGTATAGGAGTATCGTCCTCCTTGACTTCGGTCGCGAGTTCGACGACCGGTTTGGCGCGGTACTCCGCTTGCCTTTGACGACAATAGAAATCTTCACATTGTGGGTTTGGCTATAATGAAAGTGTTAATTATAGAATTATTTTGGTTTTTTTAAATTTATTATACTATATTATTGCATTTAAAAGAAAACGAAGTAACTATTATTTGAATATCAATAATTTTGAAATCAAATCAGCTTTAGACTACCCCGCACACAGGAACCCTGCTGGCAGAGGAAGCCAAGTGTTAAGACACTCTGTTCGGCACACACGGTCGAATTCTGGACGTTAATACTTTTATTGCATAAAAAACCTCAAAAGAAAATATTTTTTTAATGTACAGGTAAATCCATATCCATAGATTACTGCAAAGTGTTTAATTCAACATAGTTAAAGAAGTAAAATGTGTATCAATCGCGAAAATCAAAGATCTTACTATACTATACTTTGTATTATTTGTAATTCATAATTCAAAAGAAAACAACTTATTTAGAGAGGTAAGGTGAGACCTCGGTTGACCTTCGAAAATCACAGTACAGTATCTAAGATACTGTGTAAGTTAAGTTACAACTTATTTAGGAATGACATTTTTTTCATTACGCCATAGTATTGCGTTTTTTTAAACTTTGCTTCAGAACTTATATTAAATAAACCATAAATTAAAATTATTTTCTTTTATAAACAATATATATGAGCAACTTACTCTTAATGTCATAGCAGGGAAGAAATCTGTCAACGCACTATAACCCAGATAGTAACTGACAGAACCAAAACCAAGTAAATATTTGAGTGTGTTTTGAACTGAAATAAAACGTATATAGATAAAGGTATTTTAAAATGTGAATTTTTATTTTCGAGACATTGGACGTTGAGCCGTCTTGTTACCAGAACAAGGAAATTAAATAAAATTAATTTTCCAGTGATAATAAGCCTTTTTTAACAGATTTAAATGCCATAAAACATTATCATGATATAAAAATAAAGGTCACATATAGGGTGAAAGAGTCAGCGCTCCTTTTACGGGAACAGCATATGGGATAAAATATTTCAAACCCATACCTAAAGAAATTAATCAAGATACCTCAACAGTTCAGACATAGGATTTTTTATCATTTCACAATGTTTATCCACCTGTATCTTGTGTGACTCAGTAACATATAGATACCAATAACGTAAAAACTTATATGAATATTTTATAAATTTTTATAAATGAACATTTACCTAGGAAACCAGCTACAATACCCATAGTTGTGGGTAGACTTGCCGCGCACACGCCTTCTCTTTTTAGTGTTTTTTCATCTATTTTTGAAGCCACTACTAGTGGTGGAGCACACTGGAATTAAAATTTTATAGCTTTTATATAAAATAGTAACCCTGAGAAAATACCTTCACACTACATCTGTTAGCTAGTCTAGTCTGGAAATATTTCTAGATAGTCTATGTAATGTTTTTTTATCCAAACATTAAAGGATAAAATTCCATTAAAAAACCAATAATATAATTGCTATAAATATGCTAAATAGCGCATGAATCGCGCATATATTTGGTCGTACTACAATTATATTTCATACAAATTTCTAAATTCCTTTCAAGCTTTAACCATAAAGTCTTCATAAATAATACTCACAGCAAAACATGCGCTTTCACCTGGCACTATGAACTGTATGTGTCCGGACACTGCATTCTCACTGACACCAGATTCAAACCAGCGCTGGTTTAATTCATTGCACGCCGTATTAATGGCCATACGAGCTTCAAAGTTATCTACACAGCTTAGAACAAGGTCCACTGGGCCTTTGGATAGACTCCCTTTACTGAAATAGTGATAAAAATAATACTTTAAGCTATAGAATAGAACATGTTGTGTTAGGTTTCTCCAACATAAGCTAATACTATTCATGTGTATATAAATATATCAACCTATAACAATTTTATATAATCTTATATGTCTTGTAGCAATATTGCTTGTATAGCTAAAAATTTAAATGTAAAATGTATAAAAATTATCTACATGGCTTAAGATCGAGTCTACTAGTCCTTTGGATAGACTGTCTGGTCAGAAATGGCAGTAAGAATATAATAACCGTAGTAGACACTATATTATATAAACACATGTACCTAAGATGTTAATAAAAATAATTAACTTATAATAATTTCATATAGTCTTCATTATCAAAAGACGAAGAGAAGTGTGGAACAGAGTGTCTTAACATTAAGTTCACTCTACCCTGTTGTATGCAGGCAGTGTGTAGCAGATTTTCTTTTTGATTGTTATTGTACTGAAATAGTGGTGAAAAGCTATTCACTGTGCTAGCTAGCTAGCTAGCTATTAAAAAAATAAGCCCTTAAATCTAAATAACATCAAACTACATAGTTATTGAATTAAAATTCATGCAATAAATATAAGAAAATCCCAATGAAAATCTTAAAAAATATATTTAACCTTATAGTATCACAGAAATGCTGAAAATTATCCACCGTAGTGATGTTATAATTGTAAGCGTCTATAGCCACATCTGGATTGATTGCTTGTAGTGTTGCTGCAGCTGCATCAACTTTACTTAACCCAGCTTGATGGGGTTGAAAGAAAAGCCTGTTCATGTTGGCCAGTTCCACTTTGTCATAGTCAAATAGGATCAACTGAAAGAGTTATTACTCCATGATAACTTTAAATAATAATCTTGAAAAGAAGTTTCAAAGTACTAATAAAATATATCAAACAAAATATTGATTATATATTTATAATAAAAGCATTTCTTTTTATATATCTTCATATATGAAGAAATTAGCAAATATTATTAATACCTTTCCAATACCACATCTTGTCAGCATTTCAGCAGTAACACTACCAACTCCACCCACTCCCACAACCGCTACAGAGAGTTCTCTGATCTTTTCATAATTATCAACTATGCCCATCCTCTTGAGGGCCATGAGACGACTAGAAAACAAAATATAGTATTTTCATTTAAGGTATAATTTATGAGTATAATGCAATATTGAAATTTTAAGAGTAACTTATTCATACTTTCAACACTGTGTCTAATATTATATATAAAATCTATAAATTTAAAATTACCTGCAGACTTAAATTAAATAAATTTAGTTTAATTAGGATAGCTTTAATTTTACATGTAAGTATAGAAATAAAGACTGTCTATTTTGTGAATAGTTTTCGTAATAAACTTTTAACATTACCCAATTTAGGTAAATTTTATAAAACATATGGTTGTTAAAATAATAATATACCTGTACGGATTAGAGTCTACCACTTCGGAGGACATAACATCGATTTTCTGACGCACTGGCCCAGCATTGCCTTGCAGCGCTGCTAACTTGGCTTCCAATTCAATCACTTTCTTTTGTAATTCGTCAACATTTGCCATTTTTAATACAATATGTGCAATATTTAAGATTTACGAATACTTAATTTGACTGTAACAGTACAACGACAACCACTAAATGACATTACACGACACGTCATGGTGACATTGACATTAGAGATTGTATGTCAAGCACAGATAACAAATAATAGAAAGCGGTAATATTATATCATATTATGGTACTTTACCTTACTATATTTTAAACCTCTTATAATATTAAAAGAAAAAGTACCAGCCAATTTTGCTTTCCCTTTACTTTTTTTTAGCTTCTTTTTGTATCCCGCTCACAACAGGTTTGGCACAGGGAACCCAGTATTAGCACACTTCTGTACCCCATTTACAGAATCCGAAAAGACAATGCATACCAGCTTACGGTGGCTGATTGCATATTGTTGGCCTTAAAGGTGGTGTATCCTTAAAGTAAATATAATTGTAACGTACAGAAGAATAATTTAACTTAATTATAATATATGTACTGTTGGAATAATATACCTACTTCAGGCTGTACTCCGAATGTATAAAAGTAAATAGAGGGAACTTAATATTACGTCCCTCACGCATCACCAAATTTACGAGACAATGCTTGTTGAGTGGCAGAACTCCGACGGCTTTTAACTAAGTTAATTTTCTTTATATATATCACATACGGAAAGTGGAAAGATAAACTGTATCGTAACCACTCAACAAATGTAATGTCTCGAATTGGGACAGAACATATGTATGTCTTGAAGTTTTATATGCCCTAATATATAGCATATATAGTAAATGATAGCTGTATCCGAAAAAAGGATACTAAGTAAATCAACTGAAATAATTTTCGAAGATCTGACACTATTTACTTAATTTACGAGAATTTATTTTTTCCGAATTTTCGAACTCAATGCTGCGCTTTGCATTGTTACCAGAGCCAAAGGAATAAAAATATAATAAATTTCATGTAAAAATTATTTCTAAGAGAAACCAAACCCACAACCGACGCGATTACAGTACACACGCTTGTGCCACTGCGCTACGAGGGCCACAACGACTTATATATTTTATTAGCTTTCATATTTTATGCAATTTACCTCTTAAAACCTTGTTTTCAACTTTTACTAATTAATTTTTAATCTTTATACCGCGTGGAATTTTTTATAATATAAAACTCGTCTGGACGCAATTTAAAGCTGGGGAATCTATGAAACTTATGATAATTTACAGCATAATCGCCACTCAACGAAATAAATTAATATATATTTTCATTTCTTCGTTCTAGCTCTAAGGCATAAGCCCGGCGTCTGCCACTTAGAACATAAAGTGGGGAACGGAGTGTCTTAATACTATGTTCCCTCTGTCTACTCTGCTGTGTACTGGATAGAGCGTGAAGCTTTAAAAAAAAACATATGTTGATACCAAACTCTATGGCACCCAACTATGGAGATCACTTAAGATTATATCCTGAAACAAATCGCGGATTATCCATTGTTCAAACTAACGATTTTTAATACCGAATCAAATTAAATACTAGCAATTAAGAGGTCAAAAAGCAAATATATTTTAGACGCAGTTTATTAACCCAACGTCATGCTGGGCTGATACTTCATTAGAGATACTCCCAATGAGGATTGGGATGAGTTCCTGAAAAGCCACACAGCCATAGAGACTCTTCATTTGTATCACATCAGTATAGCACGAGGTTTTAAAATATTAATACCTTACGAGAATAATCTAAACTTCTTCAAATTAATTCAAATTTCTATTCCAGTTATCTGTTGCGCCGAGACCGCGACAGTCGGTTGAGCGGCGAAGAGACAGTTTACGACGTGCTGTGATACGAGTTTAATTTATTAGTTAAAATATATTATTTTATGGTAAGTTTTAAAATTGATTTGTTTATTTATTTTAAATTAAGAAAGTTAATATTATTTTTTTTGTAATTTATGAAATTTTAATTATAAATAAGAACAAATATCTTAAGGTTGAAATAAAATTATTCAAAAATAACGGAGTATATTATAAGATATAGGCACTCTGTGAATTGTTTGCTATTATTGTTGGTTCAATTCCCACAAGGGGGAATAAATTATTTAAATTTTGCCGCTCTTGCAAGAAGACACATGCGTCATCTGAGTTCCGCAGTCAAGACGTATTACTCGAAATATAATAAAAATATCTTATGAGGAACTTTAGTAAAACGACATGAACTGATTCGATCCACTTGTAATAATTGTATTATCATAAATCTTGGTAGTTCATTATAACCGGTTCGGTTAACTGAACCGAACCGGTGGTAGCCTTTTGTTCATATATTCATTCGACGATTCAAAAGTGCTTATAATAATTGCCTATTTGAATAAAGAATATTTTGAATAAACGAATACGTAAAAAATATTAAGAAGAAAAAATTAGCTTCATACTTCCCGCATATAGCAGAGTAGATAACGGGAATCTAGTGTTAAGACACTCATCTTTTCCCATTATCCGTTTAAATTTTAAAAAAGTTCGTGTTGAATATATATTAGCGATATACCGTAAAATACTTTATAGTCCCGAAAGGAAATCGATCCCACATCCGTCATGTCAGTCAGGAATTAAAGAAAGAAATCAATTCAAATATTACTCAACCATTGTGCAATCTCAGTTTAGCAAATGAGCTTCTAAGTTCTTAACCGATTATATAAAGTGTTTCTCTGTAACTGTTTATGAAAATTAATGGCGATTCAAAGTTTTTTCCCATACACACAAAACTTCCGACCCCCACTGCGCAAAGGAACTTACTGGAAAACTCAAGGTTACGACAATAATCGTGCCCATAATTTACCTGCGTTTAATATAAACTAGTAATCGTGACGTATAAACTAGTTAATCTAAAATCATCAATAGGTATATATATTCCCCCATTTGGAAATAAAAGCCGTAATCTTCGCGTGTAATCTGAAACCTATATTTACAAAACGGCGGGGTTACATACTGTCTGTTATTTAAAATTTATCTATAATTACATTAGTTGGCTTTAATATTTAGTATATATTGAATATTTATCACATCTTAACGCCCCCTTTTGGAGGCCCGAGTCAGCAGTGACTCCTCCAACCCTCAAATACACAGCCCTGGAAGAAAGTATAGCCATATTACTAAGGTTTCTCTACCGTCAGATATTTGTGCATAAATATTTGACTTCTTTAGATATCTCTAAAATGATATATATTTATTATTTTATAAAGAAAGTTGTTTCTCTTATAAATAAAATAGAGCGAAGGTAATATGCATAAAAAATGATGAGAGATGAGATTCAATTTAAGTAACAAGCTTAAAGATTTTAAAAGCTTAGAAATTTGATCAAATATATGTAAATATTCTTATAATGTTGTTGATGTTGTAAGACCGATTTTCACTACCGGAAATGATTTTTTTTTAAATTCCTGGCCTTGGTAACCTAACGATGCAAGGTCTGGAAAATCGACACAAAGTGAGGAGCTCTAACGGAGTGTCCTAACACTAGAAGAGAGCTACCATCTATATTACTATATATTACTAATTTAAGTACAAATAAGCATAGTAAAAGGAAGTCCATAATGACATTATAAGGATTCCAACGACACCGCAACGGATAGACCTCAATGTCGGTTAGACTGAACCAATTAATGCCTTAATAGAAGAATTAGCTCGATACGTACGTCCTACCCCAT
Organism: Heliconius aoede; assembly: GCA_037355905.1. Classification (NCBI taxonomy): domain Eukaryota; kingdom Metazoa; phylum Arthropoda; class Insecta; order Lepidoptera; family Nymphalidae; genus Heliconius; species Heliconius aoede. The sequence continues at coordinate 306,024 of JBAIZZ010000163.1, read as the reverse complement.
ACCCGACTACCTTCGTGCTAGTGCGTTATTTAGTATGTCGTAGGTTGAAATTCCACTTGAGGGAAAAGTTATTAAAAAAGTAAAATGTGAATGATTTTCATAATGTACTGTAATGTAATGTAGCGGTATAAAATCAGAAATATTTACATTAAAGATAATCAATCAAATACAAATAATATGTTACGCTTTATAAAAAAATCAATTTTGTTACATAACGAACAAACATACATACATCACATGTTATATATCTACAAGTTTACTCATTTACTCAATGAGCATACATGATCATAACTTAAATTTTCTTAAACAGGTAGCCAGTCAGCATGCAGCGACCTCAGACCAGCTCGGAGAGGACTCCGCTAGTGCAACCCACTTACATGTTCGAGTCCAGCATCTCAAGGAGTTATCAGAAGCGATTGCGGAACTTCCAGTGTGCTGTTTGCGTTTTGTTAATGTAAATAATATTACACTTGTCTTTACTGTCTGTCGACATTGAGGGGAAATGTGGGGCTAGTGACGACCCATACCCATTACACAATTTTTATTTTTATATAAAAAAACCAGTTCAAAGATAAAAAAATTATTATTCTGTTATTGGAGAAGGCAGGGTATCTTTCCCGCGCCTTCCCTGATATATGCGGTTTTAGTAATTAGTGTTAAGATTCCTCACTTTAGACCAAAATTTCGAGTCATTACGTATTGAATGTCGATAGTCGATATATTTTATTCTTAGTTAAATTCATTACAATCATAATATTGTTAAAGCACCAACTATGCTGCGGCTTATAAAACAAATCTACGTTTCACTGATATTTAAAATATTATTTTTTTACCCTCTGTACCGAGTAACGAGAAAGCTCACACGCTTGCGCCCCTGCGCCGCTTTGGTCACATCTTTCCCCGCTGTGGTAGACGAGGTGCTGGCCACATAAAATCACTTAATATCTTAAAATTCAGAGCTAACACGTGGAATGCGCCTAAAATACAAGGTTTTAATGATGTTTCATCATTCTTTTGAGATAGATCTAAAGAAAATGTCAAATGATTAATGTCATAATAAATTTAAAGAATCGAGAAGCTTTAATTAATAGAAACCGCCTATCGCTGTGCCTATAGCGCGTGCCAAGCTCGGTCTACTCAATTCATGTACATTTTACGGTATTTAAATCACAAAACTAATAAACTGTTTATATATCTATAAAAGCAGCACGTATATACATCCAGCATGTGTCTTTAGGCTATGATTTTGGAATCTAAAATAGTATCCTTAAATTATCTATAGTTTAAAAAACCGGACAAACGCGAATCGGTCTCTCCCACTGAGCGTACTAGTACTACCTGTAAATGCTAGCTGCCAAATTCTATAATTCTAGATCAACGAAAGTATCCTATGAATTTTGATTCTCTTTCTAGTGTCAAAATATGCGTTTTATGAGATATAAAGGGCCATATCTTTTTTCTAAGTAAATATATATATATTTACCAGGAAATTATGGGGCTGTAGATCTGGTTGTATGGTTTGTAATTTAACTCAATATCTGCAAGCGTTGCTGAGATAAAGGGTGAGATTGAGATAAAAACGCACCGTCGAGTATCACATCGCAACAAACTAGTTATCTAAATCTTGACCACAAATTGGGGAACGGAAGATTTTCCTAGTTTCCTTTTACTAACCTACCTACCTCTGCCTTTATTATCTAATGCAAGAATTATATAAGCCAATACAAATTTTTGTACAGCAGTGTCCTACTATCGGTGTCTTTACTTGTCACTGTGTTCTTCAACTTGGGCTACGACAGTGACGACACACCCAGTGACGTCCCCAACAGCACGACGCTGCTGATGTCCGGCAGTAGTCTCGCTCCTCTGCTTAAAATGTCGTGGCCTTTGAAAGGTAAGTAAAATTATTTAATTTTAAAGAATCTAAGCTTCTTATTTTATCAAGCCTCTAACTAAGCCTAAAACGAACAACAAAAAAAAAACATAAGAAAAAAGTGAAATTAAAAATATTTCAGAGCAAGGTCCGACCATATCGCCAAAATCAGTGAGAAGCTTGAAATTCACCCGTCCGGAACTCATGAGTTTTGGGCCCTCTCAAAGGCTGCACTTGGCAACTTTAGCCAGTCTTCGCTTCCGCCATTACGCATAGGAAATCACATCTTGGTCCACACGGCTAAAGAGAAAGCCGATCTTCTGGGCGCTTTCTTTGCCTCAAACTCGACTTTGGATGATCAAGGGACAACTCTGAGGGGACAGGGAAAGCTCAATGCCTGAGGTTAAGTTCCACCAAACCAAATCAAAAAAAATTGGTTTATCTAGAGGATCACCGTTTGATTAATGATCGTCAATATGACTTGATGGCAATGGTTGTTCAACCGGTGATCTTCTAGTTTACCTCACCCACCCCTGGGCTGCGGGTATTGAAAACAAGGGAGTCGGCCTGGCAGTTAGTTTGGACATGGCGAAGGCCTTTGATCGAGTGTGGCATCTCCACCTTAAATGCCGGCAACGCACGTGTAGCTCCTCTGGTGTTGCACGGGGTCGTGTGCGGCGATGATTACTTACCATCATGTGACCCGAACGCTCGTTACCTTGTCCTTTTCCATAAAAAAAATATCCGGTTATGTTTATTTGTAAGTAAAAATCCGGTCAGTCAAGATGGATTCATCCATTGATGTCCGTCCGTGTATGATCAAAAGTCAACGA
>JBAIZZ010000163.1:284668-295713 GCA_037355905.1 Heliconius aoede | reverse complement strand
TATATATGCTTGCTTATTCATCTATTTATCTATCCATATATATAAAAGGAGATGTTCCCACTGACTAAGGTAAGACGCACGCACAGCCGTAATCGCTGATGATAGAAAAGTGAAATTTGGACAGATGTTTATTTTCATAACGAGGACACCCACTAAGAGGGGATTTTGAAAAAAATTTAAGCCTAAATATGTGTGAAATAGGAGTTGAAAGTTTGTATGGAAATATCTTTAAATTGGCACCGACTTTTATAAAATTTGACTCATAAAAATATTTTATTGAAAACGTCTTTCTCAGTTTTTAGAATTCACTCCCTAAATAAAAAAATATATTATTTATAAATAGGTATGTTATAAATATTCGTATAGTTCAAGCGGGCGTGGCCGCCCAGGTCGGCTAGTTATTTATATAAGAAAGTTTCTTTATGAACCGTACAATAACGTTACGTTAAGTAAAGTTACGTAGAACTAAATATGTTGCGAAAATTTAAAAGCTTCTCAATTCGTCAATATGAAACAGTGAATAATTTCAGTGATAACATAAACATCAAATATATGTTCTACAAATAAAGACGTTATAAAACAAATTTTTATCGTGTGATTCCGGCTTAGAATAGGATCACCCTGGTACTGTCAGTGTCGTAAGAGGCGACTAAAGTACGTGTGGTAGAGTCACGTCGCCAGTAATGGCAACACGCATGGGCAGACTCGACCGGATTAATACCACCCCCGGCATTTAAAACCGGCGTGAAGTAGTGGCTTTTACCACTGCGTTTCGCATTAGGTAATGCCGGGCCCGGCACCCACCATCTCCACTGTAAAGGCCGGCAACGCACCTGTGGCTCCTCTGGTGTTGCATGGGGTCATGGGCGGCGGTGATCACTTACCATCAGGTGACTCAAACGCTCGTTTACCGTGTCCTCGCCCACAAAAAAAAAAAACAAGAAAAAAAAATGTGTAAGATATATATAAAGTAACAAAATAAAAATATTATCACATAGCTGAAGTACTTGGAACAGCCAATTCAATAATAATCGATTGATTTACGATTGTACTTTGTTTTGTTTTAGAAATAAATAAAATTACCATTAAACATTTCTGTCAGAAAATTAATAGATTTCATCTCAATACTGGATTAAAAATCGGCGGAAAGTGGGACATTAGATTCTCAAATTCCCTCTGCCTACCCTGCTATGTGCGAACTACAGCGTGAAGCTAAAAATATTTATATTATATTACATAGAGATTATATCGATACTTTCCTGATAGAAAATGTAGGTAAAGATACTGGACAGAAAGTGTTATTTTATTCTGTATGTTGCAAATAATATATTTTTTTATAAAATATATACATATATAATAAGTTTAAATGAAAAATGCACATTCACAAAATTAAACTTACACATTATGCACTAATAATAGCTTTATATTAGTAAATAATTGTATACTCCTTATATTTATCATGTATGCTCTACTAAGTATAAACCAAGAGTCGACTGTTAATAATTTTAATACTAAGTATATAAATGTAAAAATAAGAACAAACATTATATTAAAATGAAATAGTGAAAAATAAAAAATATAGACATAATAAACGTAACACAATAGGCGTAGTAACAAAAATTATAACAAAAATCATTATTTAAAAAAAACAAAAATCATTATTTAAAAAAATTGAATGTAGCGTGATTTGAACCCACGCCAAATGTTCATTGTTCAAGGGTTCTATCATATCATATCAACCATACTGCATCATCGAGCTACGTCGAAAGTAATCTAAAATTGTTTAAGATTTTCCAATTTTATCTTAATCAGCAATAATTTTATTTCAGATAGAATTTAATATAATAAAATTGTAGGATGTTCATTGGGCACATTATTAAAAGAATCAGGTACCTATATATTAGCAATAACATAATTATATATTAAAAAAATTGTTTTTTTTTTTAATTTTGTCCCATTTTACTTGGTTTAGTATCAACGATTTCCTTCCACGGTGTAAAGCTGGGTTGCGGTAGTTCCTTACAGTCGACCAATGGGTTAGTGGCACTCAGACCCTCCATGACTCTTGGCTGGGCTTGGTCTAACAAGTCTTCGTTGGCACATATCACGCCAGCTAACGTTGTTTTTCGGATTTCCGCTAATTGTTCTGTAATGTATATATATATATATATATATATATTTTAAGGTATTTAATAAGCAAGAAAAAGCTTAAACAGTTTAGAGAAGAAATTTTTCTTAAAAAAAATGATAAAATAATAAAAACATTATAACAAGTACATGCTTACATAAAGTTCTTTCTGCAAGCTATATATTTAATTAGTATTTGGCAATATATATTTTTAAAAACCTTTAAAACAATATTCTTGAAAATATATAAAAATTACAAAGAAGTATATATATAGTATACATAATATATATGATTAGCGTATTGTTTTCAATCCTTAGTGAGAACAGTTTCAAGTGCGCTTAGATGGTTTTCAATTTGCACAGGTTTGGGTCTGCATTCAAGTTTTTATAAGTCTTCTAAAATCATATCATCAAAACAAAAATCATAATATCAAAACACAAAAAATTCTATAAGCTTACCCGACGTAAATCTAATTGTTTCATCCGAGGTCTCATACCAGTAACGGTCACCGATCTTGATTCTGAGGAACTGGTCAGCGATGAGGCAGGTAAGGGTCGGCCCCAGGAGTCTACCCTTGGGGTCCTCCGCTAGGGCTCCCGTGTACAAGTCTATATCGTCTACGTTCCTGAGTAAAAGTTGTTGTAATGTTTAGCTTCACGGTGCCAGTGTCTGTTGCATGTATGTAGGTATAGCCTAGTTTCAAGAGATTCTGTGTCCGATACATCATATTATTTTCGGGTCGTTGCGTGTTTAATAGTGTAATTCAATATATAATTCAGTCATTCTTCGATTAGGAATCGAACGCACAACCGTCGCGTTTACACTAAATCGTTGTGGAAATGTGCTCTTGGAAATTACTATATCTATATATGAAACGAAACAATGTGTTGATCTAAAATATGACGAAAATGTGCAATTAGGAGTCTATACATAACAAATTTATGTTTGATTCACATAAATACTATTTAAGTAGCGTAAGTAGTTAATAGTTGTGAATTCAAATTTCATAGACGTTACAATGTCTACTCTCATATAAGGACATGTTCTCACGCATATATACATTTAGTTTATATAAAAGAAATTTAATACATTATCTCGGTAGTAACAGGAATATATTACACAAAGTGTAGATTTTATTGTAAGAATATATAATATATATTATATAAAACAATAAATAACAAAAAAAAGGATGTAAAAAAAAAGCAAAAATACTCACTTGTATATTTCACAAATACGGCTGAGCGATCCGTCAAATTCATCATCCAACTGTTCGCAGGTACCAATCGGTGGTAGCCCACAATGAGCTCGCCATGCTGGGTACGATGGAAGTCCATGGTCTCTACCACGTTGTATATTCAACGACACCAGGTCCAAGCCGCAAGGGTGTGGGGGTGAAGGAGAGGGAGATGAGGGGGAAACAAGAGGTGGGGCTGGTCGCGTGGTACCGTTGAATGTTGGTTTACGCTCAAAAAGGTGCTCGCTTAGCTGTAAAATTAGTTAATTATAAGTTTTCATCTCAGGAAGTGAAAATAATTTTAAATACAAAACACTCTACTCCCGAGTCAGATTCGAATCCATAATTAACGTGATATATTTGCAGATGCCATCGTCAAATTATTAAATCTTAAGGTAAAGTAAAATATGCTTTTAAATACACCAGAAAAATATAACATTGATTTTGATATTTGTTTATGATCACTTCTTGGCATCTCGTCGGTTATCTGTGCCTAGCCCGCCACATAAGCGTCAAACTGAGAGAAAAATTTTATCAAAAAAATATTACCTCAGAGGTAATATGAAGATCAACAGAGTGTACAGGTGTATGTAGAGCAGAACTGATGGCCGTCTTTGGACCCTTGTCCTGGTAAAGTGCGTACGGGTTGAACAGCATCTCGTGCAAGTGCGTGTAGCTGACGGTGCCCGTGTTCGCGTCCACGTTGTGGATTAGACCCTGCAAACGTTAGTTAGTTGTTAATATTAGTTAAAATATATTTTACTTATCTTAACATCAAAGTAACATGAATGTAAGTGGCAAATTTGAAGTATTAGATAATAAAACTAAAAGGATTTTTTTAGTACTCAAACTCGAACTTAGAGTTAAGAACCTTCGTTCTCTACTTTTCACAATATCTTCGGGCTAGTGTCTGATGAGTGCCTTGACTCTACGACGCTCTTTCTCTTAATACCATAACGAGAAAATGTAAAATGTAATGTAATTGTAAATTGATTTTTGATTGTCATATGAACAGGGTGACGTATGTTATTTCTCTTTTTATTGAGACCTCTTAAAATGTGCAAAAGTAAAGAAAATAAATTTTTAAAAATATAATTTGAACAAAAACTGTAAGAAAAGTACCGGTAGTAAAGTATGAGCAAATCTGAAGGCGGCTGCAGAGAAATGGTTAGCTATGGAGGGGTCCACTGTAGGGTCGTAGGCGTCAGAGTAACCCTCCGTCTTTAGCGTCAAGTTTAACGCCCACATCACGTCCATACCTAGTTGAAAAGTATTTTAATTTTTTTTTAATTTTGTATCCCACAAAAAGCAGGGTGCGCATAGGTTTAGCGGTTTTATGTAAAGTTGGGCTCTTTTGATATATTACAAATTTCGCTAGAAATGATAAAATAATTAAATCTTCTTCACGGGAATCCAATCCACAGTTATCGCGTTTACTCACAAACTTGTGCCACTGCGCTATTGAACATCAATAACTACTTCTAACCAATCACATTCAATTATTCTGCAATATTTACCAAGTATAGACGGCAAGAACTCCGCATAAGTTATATGCTGCATCTGAGCGCCGACAATCCTTCTGGACTCCTGGAAGACTGTCTCATCATCCCACTGCGGGTTCATCTTCTTGAGGCTGGCCGCTATTCTATTGTGTTGTCTCGCCCAGATCAAATGCATGGTGGTTAAGTGGAGGTTCTCGTTTGCTCTTTCGTCACCTGGTTTTGAACATAATATAGATTCAGTTGTCTTTCTTTATTAACTTATGGTTTTGTAAAATACATTACTTAATACGTTACTGTCTACGGTTTTGGGTTTAGTTCATCTTTGAAGAAAGATATCACATGAATTTCGCCGAATTCAAAAACCTATTATTTATTATTACAGAAAAACAATCAACAAAATAGAAAGTAACAGCACTCACCAGATTCAAAACAATAACGGCCCTTAGCGTTCATCTCAACAGTGTTACACCCGTCAACTGGATCAGTCGAAGGTGGCAGCAGCTGCCACTTCCCGAGCCGCAGCATGCGCAGCTGGCCGTCCAGGCCGGCGCGCAGCTGACGCGTCCGGTTCGCCCTGAAGCTGTACACAGTGGAGCCGTCGAGGAAGGCTGTTGCTTGGTTTAGCTGTTCGCGTTGTCCTGGAGTGTGTATGATAAGCTTGTAAACTTATATAGAAATAGAACATACATACATATTCTTTATTTATATTAAATTGTTAGATTTTTTAGCACTATAATTATCTTCAGTTATCCATAAACATTTTTCTGACCTTTTTATCTCTCAAAAACAAACTGACAACCCAAAATGGCTGATATTGCCAACATATATGCAGGCATCATAACAGACAAAAAATGCGAAGATCGAACATACGTAACTCATGAAATTTGAAAATAACGGTTATTTTTTGATCAGACCTCGTGCATACTGAAAAAAATATAAATACATACCAAAATTGCAAGTAGGCGCAGGTGCTGATCTCACAAACTCCATGCACGTCAGGTTGTAGTCCTGGTAAAAGGGGTCTTCCTCATCAAGCTTCACCGGGAAGCACTCAGGGTGAGCGCTGTCACTGTCACAGCAAGATATCGAACTGCTATTTTCACCTGGAAAGTATATTTTTTGATAAAATACTAATGAATGAATAACCACAAACTTGTATAAAATTAACTTCAGTTTTGAGTCTCTTGGAGATGTCGGGATGTTACCCTTGCTAAGAGCAGTAGCAGTGATATCATGATCTATGAACTGTCCCCACACCGCCAGCATCACGGTGAAGGCAGAGTCGTGGGCGTAGCTCGTCCTGTGCACTGTTACACTCACGTCGCGAGCGCTCGGCAGGACTGAACCGTTGCCCACCCGAGGGGAGCTAATGCCTGGAATTTAGAAGAGAAATAGGACATTACTTATTGATCATATATGACTAATGGGTCTATACAACAGCAAAGAAAATATAATGTATTTAGGAAAATAAAATTATCTTACCGTCTCCATAATCCGGCGGCAAAACTCTTCTAAAAGGCGTGTTGGAGACTCCCCAAGTGAGTGGGTTTTGCAGGTTATTGCATGAACCGTCCTGTGTTCGATATTTAGAAGGCACGCAGGGTTCCGTCGGCGGTCGGCAGTATGCTGGCTCCTCGAAGCTACTTTCAGTTGAAGGGCCTACACCTACACCGCCTTGGTACTTGGGATCAGTTCTGAAATGTTAACAGAACAATATTTTTCATAATTTTGTAATTCAATAAAAAAGTCCTCGCTCTGTCTGGATGTAATGATAGCATTATTTGTAGTCATTTTATTAATATTTTTTTAACTTTACGCTGTATCCTGCATATAATAGGATAGTCACAGGCCTGGGCATCTAGTGTTAAAATACTTCGTTGCCCATTAAAACATTTTTGTACCCCTCTTTTCGCCGAATGCTTGAGGCAATCTTTCTTAAGTGGCGAGTGTAAACTCAACACCGCATATTTTGCCTCGTTACCAAAATGACTAAATAAAAATATTAAATATTGTATTAAAAATTGACAGTGGCAACCAAACCCACGACCGTCGCGTTTACATTCGCACGCGTCTGCCCCTCCACAACGGTCGCTTCTATGTATCTATAGATTTCTTTATTAAATTATTTTGATCGTGATCGGAGAGACTCGAGTTCAAATTCATTAAATAACAAAAGATATACGAATATTAACTATAAAATATATTGAAAATTGTAATAGATAACTTCCATTGTCCAGTATTAGGTACCGGTAACGTTATTATTAGTATACAATGTCATACTGAAGCCAAAGTAGGCCGGATAGAGTTTCGTGGTCGGTAACTGTTATACGATATGCTATATATCGATCTAGTTTGCCTTCACTTTTGAATTTTATACTAAAATCTAATATTTTATAAAACAATTAAGAGTGTTGTGTATTTGACTGACATGGCTGTAGGTTTGATTCCTATTCTTATAATATAATTATTTGTTTCTATCTGTCTATCAAACAATTATACCTCAAAATAGATGAAAATTGAAACTAGTCATCGCTCTCAACTTTGTCTTTGTGTGAACTTTAAGACGTATATTATGAAAAAATTCGTTTTTTCATCCTCCAACGCTCATTAACCTACTTACAAGCAAAATTTCAATATCTAAGACCAGCAGTTCCGTGATCAGGAGGTTTTTTTACATATAGACATTAGATTAGAGAGATTATATCTGCGTAAATACCTATAACAAATTAAACTTAGATATTCAGCATTGAGAAAGAAAATACTGTTAGATTATCTCTAATTGAAGACAATTGCTGGTTGTAATCGAGCGATAAATAATTAAAGTCATCCTTATACGCAAATAGACGAGCTTATTGTTTGTTGTTCGATTTATAAGGTGCGTACGAGAGACCCGCGGAGCTATTGTTATCTTGTAGACAAAATATACAACATCTTATATAAATAGTAGCCTTTACATAACTGTAAAGTTTCCTATAAGTCCGTTCAATGTCTCAACATTAGATTCTTTCTCTCTGATATGCAAGAAAATAAAATAAAATGAAATTTATTGGAAACACAAACATAAGTATCATAAAAACAAAGGAAACGTTGACAGCTGTTAATGTTAAATATTGCAGCGCAATGATAACTCCACATAGTTAAACTACAGATTGTATGAAAAGGTTTAAATTACTATGCCATCAAATAACTCACCCATTCAGGAGTACCCTGGTCGCTTCTTCAGCAGCGAACGCAGATTCAGCTAATGGTTTTACGACGGGTGACGTGGCAGCTGCCCTCTGAGCCCTGGACGCCGGGGAGTCGCTGTCTAACGGCTTGAGACTACTTTCTATCACTTTTCGTTCTTTCAAAGCCTGTTTACCCTTGGCCACAGCAGCATCGATGCTTGTTTTGCTTGGAACATCCCCCAGCCATGGTCGTGGTGGTTTAGCTGAAATATTTGTTGTTACTCTGGTAAGGCAAATGAAAAATGAAATTTTTTTGACATTTTTTATTTTGGCTATTAAAATAATTTTATGTTGAGTTCCGTAACACAACACTGAAGTTCTGATTCAAGAATTCAGCGGATAGGGGGGAACGGAAGTATCTAACACTATGTTCCCAGGTTTCTTCTGCCTGTTTTTATGTTATATGTTAGTTTACACAATTTATAGCACACTACGTCATTTTCTTAAATGTTTTGTTTTATAAAGAAATACATTTTCCAAATTACTAAAAATATCATCAGGAAACACGGTTAAAACTAAAAAAACAAAATTAAAATAACATTATTTTCCACGTAATTTGTATAATGTGTAAATAAAAATTTTAAATTAAAATCCTATAAAAATTTACATATCATTATAGTTGGAATATTAAGAAACTGATGATTTTGTCAGAGATATTTTACTGTCAATAGTAATAAATATTTTGTAGGGGTCGTTGTGGGCTTGCGTATTCAATTCCCAATTTGGGGCCGAATTATTTTCATTTCCCCCACTTCAGTGAGAGTTCCGCCACTGAACACATAACGCCTTAGAAAATGGTCCCAAAAAGACGTACGGAACGTTTTAATCTTGATTCCTCGTGCGTACTCTGCTTCTGTTATGCAAGAAATAGAAAAAAAAAACGTATTTTAAGTCCTAAATGGAAATGGGAGCCTACAATGTACAAGAATCTCTCTGTTAAATCTCAATGTTGACTAATTCTATTAATATTCAAGGATATTTCTTGCATAAGAATAAAATAAAAACAAATTATACAAAACTAGACATGTTATCTTGCCTAGTATCGACAAATATAAAAACACGTTATTTAAATTTACATTTTAAATAACCCTATAATAAATTCATTAACAATAATCATATATCAATTTTTATATTTAAATTTTGTATACATTTATTTATTTTAAGTCTAAAACATATTTTGCAGTATAGCAGAATTAAGAACGAATCTCTCTTATATATTAATAATAAAAACTGCGAAGGCGCGGTATTCAGTTGATTATATAGAGCCTAATTTAGATTAGATGTGTTTTAAGGGCCTCAATATTACATAATGAAGGCCTCATGTCGTGGCCATCGGCGTAGCGATTTGTTCTGATAAGAAGCATTTACAATCTATTATAGATAATAAAATCATCATGTTTTAATGTATAAACCATTATGTATATTATATTCTGCTTTTTTAAATAATTTGTATACAAAGTAAAAGCCTTCATCTACAAGCTTGATCAAGGACTTTCGGCTTGGCTTGGACTGTATCGTTAACTATTATAAGTATAAATATATCACGGAAGGAGAAAAATGTAACGAATTTATTGATTCTTACACATAAGCTCTGAGAGGGGTAGATTGGGAGAACCTAGTGATTAGACACTGCGTTCTACACTCATCACTCAATTTGTGAGACAAAAGTGGCGTAACTCAACGCCGCACCTCGTCTACCACAGCGGGGAAAGATGTGACCACAGTGGCACAAGGGTGTGATTGTAACGCGACGGTTGTGGGTTCGATCCCCATTCGAGGAAGTAAAATATTTATTTACGTTTATATTTCCATTTCTTCGCTCTGCTGTAGAGGCAAGGCGCGGCGTTGAGTTCTGCCACTCAACACGCAATGCCTCCTGAATTCGGCGAAGAATAAATATAAATTTAAATAAATATATAACCGAACTGAATATGAAATATTGGATTCTATAAGTGTTCTTCGATTGTCAAAAATAGTAGCGAAGTATCAAGTCTAAAAACCTTTTTCTTTACGTATCCAGTCTATACCTCGACATAAATATAAATAGTAAAAAAATATTATTTTTTTAATTAAGGCTTTTTTATGCCGTATCGGAGTGTAGGCAGTGAATTCAAATACCACATGTGGAAAAAAATAATTACAATACAGTTGTTATTCTGGTTTCAATGTGAGACGTCCTGACATCTCGTTGCTATGACAAATACATTTTGAACTAGTTACATGATTTGTTTATTATATTAAGGTTATTATTTTTTAGGATTTAACCACAAATGTATAGTTTTTAGATTTTTTCCTGAATCAGTATTATCTGAAGACACCAAATTTTATAACTCTAGGTCAACCGCAGGCACCCAATTAATATTGATTCACTTTATAGTGTCGAAATACGGGTACGGGTATAGTGTCGAAATATTTTTTGCTATTTAATGCTAAACTTTTTAAGTTTTAACCACAAATATATAGTTTTCACATGTTTTCAAAAGTTTCATAGTTCTAGGCCAACCAAAAGTACCCTTTGAGTTTTGATTCCCTTTATCGTCGAAATATGTGTTATTGCGATATAAAAGGCCATATCTTTTTTCTAAGTAAATATACAAATATGTTTTTGTCAGGAAATCATGGGCCGTAGATCTGAAGCATATGGTTTGAATTTCAACTCAATATCTGTAAGCGTTGCTGAGATTAAAGGGTCTTGACAGATAGACAGACAGACAGACAGACGGACGGACAGGCGGGACGGACGGAGTGATCTTATAAGGGTTCCTTTGTTCCTTAAGAAGTACGAAATCCTAACAATCATTACAAACTTATATTTGTGGTTAATTTCATATAAAATGAGTGTCTGCGCTGGCATACTTAAGTTTGTCAACTTTCATAAGCTGTACATCCCGCTGACCTCGAGTTTGATCGTTGACTTTTGATCATACACGGACGGACATCAATGGATGAATCCA
>JBAIZZ010000163.1:249454-284568 GCA_037355905.1 Heliconius aoede | reverse complement strand
AGTCGGCTAGGAGATTTAGTAAAACACGTTTGTATATAAAAAGTTTATTTATCGAACCAATCGAAGGAACAGTGCGTGTCGACAACCTTTGTGATCGATATCGAAATATTTTTCGTAAAAATCTTGAATTAACTCTTCCACCTGTAAAAAAATATGGCAAACGATATATTACAAGTTAAATGTGGCATATGCGCGGACGTAGCTCACGAGCCCTTTATCGAGTGCTGTGAATGTAATTTTAACTTGTGTTGTTCGTGTTTTGCGTCGGGCAGTGAAAAGGGTGAACACAAAAATGACCACAAATACTCTGTTAGAAGAAATGATTTTCCCTTATTCGAGAATTGTAATTGGTCAGCCAAAGAAGAATGTAAACTTCTGTCTGCTCTTTCCACATATGGGTATGGCAACTGGGAAGAAATTTCCAAGCAAGTGCACACTCGTACAAAATTAGAATGCCAGGAACATTACAAAAAGTATTATATAGAAAAAGTTCAATATGAAGAATTGAAGTTAATTCCTGAAACTGATCAATCATTATTTCCTAAGCTCTTGACACCCTATTTGTATAGTAATAAGTTAAGCTTTAACCCACCAAGAAATAATCAGTCAGATCAGTTGTTAGCTGGTTATAATGCATATAGATCTGAGTTTGAAGTAAGTTATGATCACAATGCCGAGAGCATATTCAATATTGAAGATACTTATTCAGATGAAGATGATGATCAATGTATGGATGCATTAAAAATAAGCTTAGTTAACGCACTTAACACTAGATTAAAGGAAAGACGTCGCAGATACAAAATTATACAGAATCATGGTCTAATTATGATCAACAAACTTATATCGTGGCTGAATAGATTTGACACCACTCTATCAAGATCAAAATCAGAAAGATTGTTAACATTTATGCAATTTATGACTGGAATGCAATTTGATGCTTTCATAGAGTCTTTGCATTTAGAAGATGAGTTAATGAGTAAGCTAGTAAGATTATGTGAATACCGTAGAAATGGGATCAAAACATTATATTCTGCAAGTTTATATATGCAGTTGAAGAAGGAAAACGAGTTGATTGCTAAGGAACAACGATATGCCACTTCTATTATGATGAAAAAGTTTGATAGTCAGTCACCTGTTAAGAATAATAAATTTTATTTCGGAGTTACCAGCAAAAGGTTGAGGAAACAAACTGTGCCCTTAGACATTGTTGATTTGCCAGGATACCATCTTTTATCGGATGGTGAAAGAATTTTATGTTCCAATATACGATTAATACCCAAAAATTATATGGAGATTAAAAATTTATTGCTAACAGAAAATAATAAATTGGGTTCCTTAAGACTTTTGGACGCAAGGAGAATAGTCAAGATTGATGTGAACAAGACAAGGAAAATATATGATTACCTTATGGCGGAAGGTTTCATATCGAAGCCTTAGAATAAATATGTTCATTTAAATATTTAGTTTTTTTTTGTATAAAATATAAGAAATTTGAAGCTATCTGTCTGTATATGCAATGGCTGTGAGTTTGATTCCCACTAAAATAATGGGGGAATATTTTCGTTTGTTTGTTGAAGTGACAACAAAGGCAGCATTAGGTTATGCCATTTAACATAGTTCCTTAACACAATGTTCATTCTGCCTATCCAACTATATGCACGATGGCACTCATTGGTATTTTTATGAAAAAAAAAAACTGTGCAACACTTACTTTAAACCCAAATTTTTGGTATAAAAATATAGCAGGGTTAGTTGGGGACACATGGAGTGTAACATCTTGGTCTGTGCAAGTCTGCAAAACGATATTTAATATTAATATCTTCATATAAAATGTGACACTATAATTTTATGACAATTGTAATGCACTAGTGTGTTTACTTGTAAATATGATAGTTGCACATTCAATTCCTCCACATGGGATTATTGTTTTCATTTTCCTCATACTAGCGAAACAAAACATACTATTACTTGTTTTAATATAATATGTGTTGGGATGCCATTACTAAATATGCATTCAATAAACAGCTTCAATTATTTTCTTGTTTTTTATTATTTATAACTAACCTGTAATAAATGGTATAGCATGAAAGATGCTATTTTAGCATTCCTCCATTCAGGCCTTGTCAGTATAAATGATATGTACGCTTCATTATAACCTACATCAGGTACTAGAAAGGCAAAGCCTATAACTAATTTCTTATATGTCACTACACAACTAAATTCAGGATATTCGAGAGCTTCAGACACTGCAATATAATCATAAAATATTATAAAAAATAAGTAGCTTCACAAATCTGTATCCTGCACATCATGGAGCAGGCAGATGGAACCTGGGCAAAAATAGCTATAAAGTTTAATAGTTATAAATTACAAGTAATCTCGATTGATTATGATATATGATTATAGATTATAAGAGAAAAATATAATTCAAAGTTCAAAAAATTAAAAAACATATAATGATCAAAACTGACAGTTTTCAAGAGACGGAGGGAACAGAGCCCCAATAAGTTTAAATTCTTATACCATTTGTAAAGTTAATATAATAATATTTCTTCTAAGATAAACTGCCATTATAAAAATATATAATACAGAGCAGTCAAAGAATTGTGACCGTACTGAATGGCTGCGCAAATATAGTTTTTAGGATTCTTGTACTTTCAATTATTTTAATCTCGAGTGAACAACAAGAAATATTACAATTTGTAATATTTCTTTGTATTTTTATATGCAATAAAGAATATATATAACAACGAGTAAAAGTTTAGAAAGCCTTCCTTAAAGACCACGACTCATCTACCATACTATAAAAGATAACTTACAATCAATTCCGGGCCAAAAGAATTGTGCACATAAATTGTTAATAGCCGGTATATGCTGAGGACGGACGTAGGAAAAATCTATGGTAGCTCGAGACGGTGGTTTATATTTGATTGTGTGTCTAAAAAATTATATTAAGTTATATATTATTTGTATATAGTTAATATGAATTGGTTATTTCATTGATTGGCCAACATTACTAATATTACATTGCTATACAATATGTCAAGTGTTGGGTCTGCATTCAATTCCCATTTCAGGTACATTTGGGAAACATTTTCTTTCCATCAACTTTGCAACAAATGAAGCCAAATAAAATGAAATTTAAGAAAGGAACGTATAAAAGTAAACCAACTCACTGATTAGTCTTCAAAAACAATTCCTCAGTCACTTTCAGCCAAGTTGGCTTCGACGTCGCATCTCTTCTTATGAACGGTTTCAGTATATTACCAGAATACCCCGACCTGAAGGTAGTGGGTTCGATATGGGGCAATAAGAGAGTACCAAAATTACTGCTTGATATTGTTCCGCATAGATTGTCTATTACATACTAGAAAAAAAATATCAATTTAATTTTATTTTACTGCAAACGCGAGGGTAACCTACAATCTAGTGTTAACACACTTATTAAAACACTTGGGTTCCCTACATTCCGCTGGATTCTGCTGGCATTGCGTATTGATAGGCGGAGTCTAGCACCTCGCTTTGCCTGTTGAATGAAAATATTAAGTATTGCATTTTGAGTGGTAGTCGAAATCTACATCTGTCGTGGGGTAGGGGCACAAGGGTGTGACTGTATCGCGACGTTTGTGGGTTCTATCCCCACTTGAGGGAATGAATAGTTCATATATGTATTAATATTTTTATTTCTTCCCTCTGGCACTAAGGCTCGGGTGAACTGAGTTGAGTTGCGCCACTCGACATGCAATGCCTGAAAAAAAATTGTGAAAAGTGGGGAATGGAGTGTCTTAACACATGGTTCCCTATGTCTACCCTGATGTGTGCGGGATACAGCGTGAAGCTGTTTTTTTTATTAAAATCAATAATAGAGTTTAAACGATAACAGCCACGTGTGGGTCGCCTGTAGTAACAAACACACTTACAGATCGTTGGAATCTGTCTAAGATCCGTTCGTTGTTCATCACGACTCGAGGATCTTCAGTTACATAGCCCCCTAGTATTTGGACGGTTCTGTTACAAAATAAAAAGATACACCTATAATTTTTATTGTCTGAGGCCGTCGTGGCGCAGGGGCAAAAGGGTTACAGGGTTACTGTAAACGAGACTGAACTGGTGTTCATTTCCTATTCGAGGAAATGAAATATCTATTTACATTTATATTTTCATTTCTTCACTCTGATATGGATATGGGAAGGCGCGGCGTTGAGTTTCGCCACTCAACGTGGAGGCACTGAGAGGATTCTGCGGAAAGTGGGGAACAGAGTGACTTAACACTAGGTTCCCTTTGCCTACCCTGCTGTGTGTGGGATACAGCTTGACACTGAAAAAAATATTGTCAACACAAATAAGCCTTGAGCTTGGCGAGTTGAGTTCCATCGTTCAACACGCGATGTCTGTCTGAAAATTTAAATTTATTTATATATAAATTTATTTATTAGAAAAAAAAATGTCAAAGATCATCTCCGTTCGGCGTTGAGTTCCGCCACTCAACACGCAATAAATCCAGAATTCAGTGGAAAGTGAGCAATGATGACACCTTGTCTTGATGGGAATAAAGTGCATTAACACTAACTTCCCAGGTTCACTCTGTCTACCTTGCTATGTGTTATGGATACAATGGGAAACTTCAAAAAAAGGTAAATAAAAACTAAAAACATACTTATCCAAATCAAACATGGGCAAATGGCGGTGCCTTTTCAACCTTCTCAAAGACAGCTTTGCTTTCATTTGACACAGTTCGGCTCTTTTCTCGCCATCTTTAACTTTAGGTATTATATTTTCGATGTGTTTGAGTAATTGTATCTCCTCGTATTCGGTCATTTGTACTAAATTCGTATTCTCCTGACTAATTTCCTCAATCCAAGGCATATTAGTGGAATTTGGTAGTGATGAAAATAGTGAGTGGGTTATAACTATTGGTTTATCTTCTTTTTTGATTTTAGTTTCGGTTTTCTTTGGTTCTTTCGGTTTTTCGTCGTCAGATTGGAACTCTGTGTGGTAACTTAGTGAGTCTGAGTCGTAGTGTAGTTTTGAGTGTAGACTTGAGGAGTCGCTCTGAAAGAGGATTGTAACAAATTGATAAAAATATATGGGGGTAACGAAGTGGAACAAAGTCTAACAGTGTACATATTGAGTTCGATTCCTACTCGAAAGAATGAATTATTCTCATTGAGTTCGCGGCGTTGAGTTACAGTACACAGTAAAAAATAATAACATAATAAAATTATTAAAAACGCACCGGTGTCACAGTACTTTGCGTGAATGTAAATCCTTTGAAAATACTCTCGACATCAGAAAAATTTTCTTTCGGTGTTACATATGTAAGACTATTTGTAAATTCCTGTTCAAAACTATCGTCGATATACTGCCTGAAAATTAAAAAAGAAAAACATAAATTGTATGGGCCAGATGTGGCTCAGGGGCACAAAATGTGACTGTAAACAAAAGTTGTGGTTCGATCTCCACTCAAGGAAAAGATATATTTATTTAAATTTATATATTTATTTGTTGAGATACATCGCGTCTTCTAAGGCTCACTCTGGTGTTAGAAATCAACGACGCGCTGTGTCTTGTTTTAACGGAAAATCATCTAAAAATGTAATAAAATTGTAACCGATCCCTGTCTGTACATAGAAGGTATGTAAAAAAAATATTGGTGTGGACATTTCATAGTAAAACTCAAACCACAGATTTTTAAAATTTATGTCTGTTTATTAACACTAATATCGGAATCGGCTTAACCGATTGGAATGTAGTTTTCACTATTGTGTTTTCACTGTATTTTGGCAAATGTATGTATTTTCCCTTAACATTAAGTGTTTATTTCATTTAAATTAGTTAATAAATAGAAACCTATGTCAATATAATATGCCTTTATTTGGACTGACAAAATTGCTACACAAATATAAACATATATATTTTTGTATTGGCTGAATAACAATAGTGAATCAAATTACGTAATTTTGAATTATGAGTTAGTTCAAATTAATTCGCTACATCTACTTTACTATATGCGGGAAAAATCGTGAGGCTAAAAAAAATATGAATATCTTACTTAATATCAGGATCAAAAGATTCACTAACAGACGACGTGGACGCTCTACTCAGTTCGTCGGTGTCCAAACGCCTTTTTTTATTTGGATTTTCATTTCCACTGTGGGAAGGCTCGATAGCCATATCTGGATTACTATTTAAATAATCTTTGTATCCTGTAATAATTATTACAGATAGAAATATATAAAGATATACAGTAAAAACTCTATATAGCGTCAAGAGATCATTCATATAATACTACATGATGCCAAATTGTTAATAATTATGAAAACAACTGAACTGCTGATATCATGTGTACCGAAAATAGTTAATGTATTTTAATAATAACAGTTATAATGTTTTTTACTCCTTTTGACGAATACTTTCGTTCATAAGTTTGATGTGTATGTGTGAGTCTGTATGTCTGTGGTGTTGTATGTACAATTACAACAATTTAGTTTTTTTTATTTGAGTGACTTTTAACTTGAGGGGTCTTAACCATGATTTACGAAAATATGTTTCATTGTTTGGAGACTCTTAGCTCTTTTCAACTTCTTTGTTTACTTTTTAGAGCTTTTCGTGGGGGCACGTGGTTTTTAATTTTTTTCCTCTCAGGATAAGGATCCAGAAATTGTATGATATATTATATATCTATATATATTTATAAAAACAAATGTCTGTCCGTGTGTTTGTTTGTCTGTTCGCTATAGACTCCGAAACGGCCGAGAGAAATGGCGTGGAATTTCGAGGAGTTGTTCCCTGGCTTCCCGGGATGGTTAAAGACTAGATAGATCTGGAATCCAGAAACGGAGACGGGACGTAATTCTTCCCGCTAAGCCAACAGGTGACTGCACTAAACATCGCGCGAGCGAATCGAGCGGGCTCAGCTAGTTTAATATAATTAGCAGCATTAAGTAATTTATTATATTTAAAAATGTTTAAATCTTTTCGTTACCCATTCTAGTGACAATTCCTTTAAATAAAGTTTGATCGAATAACATAAAATTTCGTCGAGTTTTTTGTGACATTTTGTCTTGAGATAATTCTTGTACTGAAAATTGAAAAAAATAAACTATATTATAAATTCTCTGTAATGCTTCACGCTGCATCCCGCACACAGTAGTGTAGGAAGAGGGAACCTCGTGTAAAGACACTCCGTTCCCCACTTTCCGCCAAATTCGTGTTGAGTGGCGGAACTCAATGCCGCGCTTGACCTCAACAACAGACCGAAAGAATGAAAATATAAATTTAAATATCGATCGGATCGGATCGAACCCACAACCAGTCGATTTTGCAGGGTACTTTGTGCGCCTGCGCCACGACTGGCCTGGTAATAGACTTCATAATAAGAGTAAAAATTGCTGTAACAATAACATATTCAGGTCTAGTTTTTTTTTCAGATTTCATTAAATTCTTTTTTTAGATGTAGCAAACTAGAAGAGGCAGTGTGTGTTGAGTAGTTTCATCTTAACATTGCGGTTTACCTTGTAACCAGAGTGGAAAAATGAAAATTTCTACCAAGTGGGTATCAAACCCATAACCTGTCGTGTTTACAGTTACACGAGGACTGGCCTCAATATAACATATCAAAAAATAACATAAGTATAAAATACATAAATAAATCAGCTTAAGACTCTATCCCACACACAGCGGGGTAGGAAGAGGGAACCTATTGAACGACACTCCATCCCCCACTTTCTGCCGAATTCTGGAGGCATTAACACTTGAGCGAAGAAATGGAAATATAAATGTAAATAAATATTTCACTTCCTATAGTGAGGATTGAACTCACAACCGTCATGTTACAATCACATCCTTGTGCCATTGCACCACAGTGGTCTCTAAAAAAATAACATAAGCAACTATTATTGTATTTACAAATATGTGAGGCAACTGCAGGGGAGAAACTATGGAGCAGTTTCCACCATCCCGTCTCCTTCAACACTCCGGAACCAGATTGAAAAAATAAATTGTTGTACACAGATAGAGCCCCCGCTATCGTACCTATCCAATTCTTTTTCTGTTTGCTAGAAGAAAATATAATTCAGACATATAAAAACAATGTTTGTAAAAATGATAATATAATGGTAATTTTTTTAATATATTTTCTGAAATATTTTTTTTATTTGGTGG
This sequence comes from Heliconius aoede, assembly GCA_037355905.1. Taxonomy (NCBI): domain Eukaryota; kingdom Metazoa; phylum Arthropoda; class Insecta; order Lepidoptera; family Nymphalidae; genus Heliconius; species Heliconius aoede. Next base: position 276,405 of record JBAIZZ010000163.1, on the reverse strand, counting down.
TTAACAAGTGGAGTGGAACTTTAAGTGTTTAAAACCTGTAATTAATATTATTTCTATTGATCTTATTGCGGTTTAGAAATTGCATTCAGCGGCAGAACTCAATGCTATGCTTATTATAATCATAGTGAGAGAATTAAAACTAATCATTCCCCCCTTTGGGAATTCAGCCCACAACTGTTGCATTTGCAGTCATAACATGTTATAATAAGGATATTAGTTGAGAAAATTATTCATATTATTTATGATATACATAAGTTAAGGTTTTATAAATGCTATGATACAGGTAATCTTGATAAAAAAATTAATGTTTTAGGATCAAAGAATTTATACTAACAAATTTTTTCCAAATAGTTGTGTCCAAAATCTGTCAACAAAAGAGCAAATGTGCATTTTGTAGTGGAAGAAACCATTGTTGCTGATACCTTGCATGTGGGTATTTAAGTGATTTAATGTTAATAATAAGCAATTCACCCTGAAATAAGAAAAAATATATATATTTTTCGTTTTTATTAGCTTGATGGTTTATTTTTCAATCTCTACTTTCTACTCAATTTTCAAGACATATTGTATCAAGTGATGCATATTTCTTGCCGTGTGGTCCCGGCTTAGAATAGGATCACCCTGGTACTGTCGGTGTCGTAAGAGGCAACTAAAGTACGTGTGGTAGAGTCACGTCGCCAGCAATGGCATCACGCATGGGCAGACTCGACCGGATTAATACCAACCCCGGCTTTTAAAACCGGCGTGAAGTAGTGGCTCTTGCCACTGCGTTTCGCATTAGGTAATGCTGGGCCTCGGCGCCCAACATCCTCCACCTTAAAGGCCGGCAACGCACATGTAGCTTCACTAGTGTTGCAGGGGTAGTGGGCGGCGGTGATCACTTACCATCAGGTGACCCGAACGCTCGTATGCCTTGTCCTCTCCCATAAAAAAATAAAAGAGTGGAGGAACTCAACAGCGCAGTTTATATTACCAGAATGAGGAAATAAAAATAAGTTGAAAAAATGTACGTCAGTCTAAACACGTTTATAGAAAATTTAAAAGCCTACCAAGACAATTTATTACGTCTAAAAACCTCTTCTGTAGACGGAGAACACTCAGCGCAAGTGAATTCGAAGAATATATCGCATGCAAAGTCCCCCGGAGTCCCGGGTCGCTTCAAGCAAGCCAAATGTACAAAATTTGTACATGTATCGCAAACTAGGCCCGCACGGTCTTGCTTATTCTCTAATTCATGACAATATATACATGTCAAAGTCATTTTAATATTTATTTTATAGATTTAAATGTAATTTTAACGATATTTTAGTATTAAATTGTTTGTTTTGTTTTTCGGTCTTTGACATTCTATATAACCTACACGCTTATGTCAAGATCAATGGCAAATGAAATTGTGTTGCTAGATTTTATTATTTTGCTATATTTTTAGGAGGCCACTATTAAACACTAACAGTGAACATAAAAACACAAACAGTGAACATTCTAAGGGATGTAAATTCATGTGGTTGCATTTGTATGTAATTATTATAAACAATAATGTTATAACAGTAAATCGTCAATTACTTTATTTTAATGTTTAGAAAAAAAATGAAGCAAAAATTTTAACTGATACATATATATAGTACGTGTATAATTTTCTTATATAAAAATTGCATCTAGAATTTTTAATTATTACTGATCTAAGTTATGACTGAACCTAACTTTTTCAAATTCTATTTTATTTCCCCTTAGACTTAATAATAATTTCTAAAGCTAAGTAAAAATATAACGATTTAATGTATAAAAATAATATTTTATTTAATAATTATTTTATCACATTCTCAAAACTGATGCCTATCCGAGCGTTCTTCTCTAAATTCTCTGAGCCATTTATCTATATTTTGCCTGTGAATAGTCCTGGCCATTCTTACGGATGTTGGGTCGTAGTTACTCGCCGCCATCAAGTCGAGGTGATGAGCAGCATCGATTATTACAACTGCAGTTACTGAGTTGCTTATGCTATTGAGAATACCACCTGACAAACAAAGATTTATATTAATCAAAAATGAATACCATAAAATATGTAAATATCTAATAAAGATTTTTCTAGGTTAAAAAAAGTCAGATATAGAGTATGGGAGAAAGTAGACATTAGCATAGCATTAAAAGATTTGAATAAGAACTTGCCTCCAGCCCACGGATCAAGAAGACCGTTACTAAATACAATGTTGGAAGCTGCTCGTAACCTATCTCCACCGTATTCCACTCTAGCGCCCTGCGGTTTCGGATACACGTTGTACTTCTTATGGCAAGATTCAGCATATTTGGTAAAATTCCATGGACTGGGCTCGAACATGTCTTGTTCGCCAGTGGAGCACATCGGCATTATCATTTCCGTACAGGCCTGGTTGATAAAAATATTATTTTAGTTTTTTAGAATAGTAAGTAGTAGTTTATAGGCGTTGGCGTATCTAAGAACATTTTATGAGGGGGCCTGGAATTTACCACTAAACAGATAAGTTTGCGTAAACGTTTTTTTTTATTTTCCGGGGCATTTTTTTGTTAGTTAAGTTTCTGGAGTAGGCATGGCATAAGCCTAAGCTCTTGTCAAATCATAACCCGGGAAGAATATGTTAAAAAAAATAACTTGTCTTGTAACACTTTTGTGACATAGACACCATAAATTTTAAGATATTAATTAAAGATTAAGTAAAGAGTATTAGGTGACGTTTAAATAATAGAATAATTTTTAATAAGCTCTTCATCTACCTGATAGTCCCAACCAGCGGCGTCGAGGTTGCCGTAGTTATCACCCATCTTGTAATCAATACATTTGGCTTTGCCGTCAAAATTGCCATATGTTTGCACTACTTTCCCTATACCCTGTAAAATAAAAGCTGTCTTTATATTTCAATCTTTGGTAACAACGCAAATCGCAGCGTTCATTTCCGTCACACAAGATGGAATATCTCGGAGAACGGAGTGTCTTAACACTATCACTGCGCCCACTCCGATAAGTGTACAGCATAAAATTTAAAAAAAACTCAGTAGAACATTTTATATAGCCGTTAAAATAGTATTTCCAGATATATTTTGTTAAGACAAAAGCTTAATATTTGTATAAACTAGAAGCCTACGCAGCCAGAGGAGGCTTGGACCTTTGTCCCGCCATCGGTAAAATATTTTTTACATTTTTAAAAATAATTTATATATCATATTTTATATTTAAATATGTACATTTTTCCTCCGTATATTGTATTATAAACCATACACACCTCGAATAATTTCAAGTCTTTCAAAGGCTCGTTTAAGTATTCACACACAACCCTGACAGGGTTGGCAGGTAAGGGCACGAGAAAGTCGGTGGCGAAGGGATAGTTCACCATGGCCAGCGTCTCGTACATGCTCTGTAAGAAGCCCACTAAAGTATCCACATCTGTGGACTTGACAGGATCACAGAGTTTCCAATTATTTTGTAACCAATCGCTGTTGTTTTCACTCTTGAGGAAATTTCTACAAATAAATAAAATAATATTTTAAACTTATGTTTATTTTTACACCTTCTTTATTTTCAGGGAAGTACAGTGGAACCTAAGTGATAATTCACTTACTAAAGTTACACTCGTTAAAGACTATCATAGTTTCATTCTTCATTATCAAGAGACAGTGTTTGTCTAAGTATATCAGGGCAAAGAAATTTTTTTTGCACCAAGGTCCATGTTTAGTTATTAATTTTATTGAACTTTATTTCCGGTTTAACAAATGTTATAAAAATGGCGCCAAAAACACAATAATTTTGAAGTAACGAAAGAGAAGCATAACTAATTAATTAGTGTTATCTCTACCTCAAAACACTCCAGGAACTCTTAATATTCTCTACGCACGTCTTGCTGGCAATATTGAAACTGGAGGTCACTATCCTATCATACACTTCGCAGGGCACCATGCCAGGGTACATGTGTATTGGAGCCGACGCCGCGATCGCACCAGTCACTAAATGAGGGTATTTAATACGAAAATATGCGGCTAACATACCACCGTAGGAACCTGGAAAATTGATATAATATGAAATTAAATCAGCTTCTCGCTGTATCCCGCACACAGCAGGGTAGGCAGAGGGAACCTCGGTGTTAAAACGGTCCGTTCCCCACTTTCTAATGGAATCCGGGGGCATTGCGTGTTGAGTGGCGGAACTTAACACCGTGCTCTGCCTTGACATCATAAACGCGACAATAAAATAGAAATATTAAATATTTCACACAACCTGTCGCGTTTACATTCACACTTTGTACCCCTGCGCCACGATTGCAGTCTTAATATTTTTTGAATTACCTCCAAAAGCGATAACGGGATATTTTGGTCGGAGAGCGTCCCCTTGTAAGTAATTGATGAGATCTGCGTAGTCGGCCAGCGCCTGCGCAGACGTCAAGTAGCCGATATGCTCGTTGTCCATTGACTTGTTGCCGAATGGCATCGACTTACCATAATATCTGTGAATCATCAATTTCCTTTTATAAAAACAATAGGCGTGAGTCCATCTCTGCCGAGGGTTCAATACAAACTGTACGTTATTTTATATATAAAAATGGGCCTGCTAGACGGGCATTCATATAGACGGACAACAAAGTAATTCTATATAGGGTTACATTTTTTTTTGAGATACCGAACCCTAAAAGTAATTAACATATTTTATAACATATTGGCATGATTGACTTTCTGCAAGTGGAAAAAAAGGAGAGGGAATTTAGTGACAAGTTTCTCAATTTTACAAAACATTTCCTTTCCAATGATCGAGATAATTATGAATATTCTTATGTTAATATTCATAATTATCGAGATAATTATGAATAAGACTCCACCTGTGCTCCGCAAACACTAATTTAGCGCTGTAATCCGCGACTATGTCCCACATAAAGCCTGTGTGTTTAGCAAAAGCCTCAATTTGACCCTAAAAATAAAAAAACAAATATTAAAAATGAAAATAACTTTTATTCATTTAATGCGAAATAGGTAGGTTTATTAATGGAAGTGTATATATATATATATATAAATCTGCAGCCCTCGTAACGCTTGGACACAATAGTATGATTTACCAGCGTTTTATTTGAATAATTATCGTGACTGATTTAACTATATATTATACGTATCAAATAACCTTGTGTGAATGACATTATGTGCTTATTATCAACAATTTTCGTAGTTTGTTCAGCGAAAAAGCAAATAATTCTATTGACAAGTTTCCGATGCCTCGAGCAGAATTATTTATTGATACGTTTGTTTTTTTGATATACGAGTATATTATATCTAAAGATAATATTTAATAGTATTGAAAAGTGAGACAACAAAAATTACAAACAGCGGCGTCAATTGAGACCGTCGTGGCGCAGCGGCACAAAGGTGTGACTGTAACGCGACGGCTGTGGGTTCGATCGTCACTCGAAGAAGAGAAATATTTATTTAAGTTTATATTTCTATTTCTTCGCTCTGGTGTTGAGGCAAAGCGCGGTGTTAAGCTCTGCCACTCAATACGCAATGGCTCCAGAATTTGGCAGAAAGTGAGAAATAAAGTGCCTTGACACTAGGTTCCCTCTGCATACCCTGTTGTGTGCGGGTGACAAACAAACATATTTATCTATAACAATACAGCGTAGATTCATAAGAAACGTTATCCTACAATCATGAGGCACAGTCAAGTCTCAACTAAAACAACAATTGTAACGTATTTAAGAATTATTAATATCTGAATAACCGATAGGCAACGTGAAAAATATATAAAAAAGGGGTATTCTCTAAAAAAAGAGTAGAAAATATGTAATGGATCTTTTCTTAACCAAGATATTTAAAAATACCTACAAATTTTTAATATGATAAATGCTATATTTTAAAAATGCATACAAATGTACCTCGTTTCCTGTGTAGAAGAATATCGGGCCGCGCTCCCGGTCCCAGTAGTCATTGTTCTCCAGATACCGGATTTGGAAAGTCTCGTTCCTTTGGAAGCCGAAGTGGTCTAGCGGCACTTTAAACCATTTCGTTTCATATTTATATTCGGATTTCACAAAATATAATAAAGATGTTATAATAAATAATAATTTTAACATGTTTAAAACGCGTGTGCTCTCTTCAGTGTTTGATTTGATAATAAGTTACAAGCGTCAGAGTACTGACGTAGCGCTAACTGGCAATCGCACATGCAGTACGTTTGACAAGTCATGGCCACTCTGAAGTTAGATTTCTTAATTTTTTTCGCATTACTCACCCGGGAAGAGAATAACCAAAAGTACTGATCATCCCAAAACCCAGTCTGCGTAACTATCTGGAGCTAACTTCAGGGCGGTCACGACTCGTCGATCGTCGTGTACATAAGTGAAGTGTCAAAGACTTGGATTGATAACGCTATTACAAAATATTTTTTCATATATGTTTATTAAGTAAGGAGGTCGTTTATCGTATTTTATTTGTTGGAGATAGAATAGAAACATCATGCCTGTTTTAGACTTTAGGGATATTGTGTGTTATAAGCGGAACTCAATGCTGCGTTTTGTCTTAATACAACAATCTTAACTAATTTCATTATAAATAAACACAAGTACTACTCCATATAAGTCTTGAATTCATTAACAAATTCTATATCAGGTAATTCAACAGAGTGTACCTCAACTCCTTTGGGGTAATAATTTAATTTTGTTATACAAATGTGTATTATGTTTTTTGCATTTTTGTTCTTTTTTTTCTGATTCACGCTGTATCCCGCACACAACAGGGTAAGCAGAGGGAACTTAGTGAAGACACTCCATTCCCCACTTTCTGCCGAATTCTGGAGGCATTGCGTGTTGAGTGGCAGAACTCAACGCCGCGCCTTTGCCTCGATACCAGAGCGAAGAAAAATGGAAATATAAACCTAAAGAAATATTTCACTTCCTCGAGTGGGAATCGAACCCACAACCGTCGCTGCATTTTTGTTCGCATGATGAAATGCATTCGAAACAAATACCAAAATGTAATTCATATAAATCTCCCTCGACAAAGAGATGTTTCAATTCGAACCAGTTAGCGAGATTAGTGCGTTCAACCAAACAAACTGTAAAGATGTTTCAATAACTCTCTTATTTTACTGACTTTAATAAGTTTTACGTCATGGGAATGTATAAATAAATACTTGTTATCGTATTCTTCTTCTATATTACTCATGCACTGAACAGGTTATGATAAAATGCACTTTAATTAAGAAGAAAAAAAATAAAGAAAAGAATGAATATTTCTTCTTTCTCTTATCTTTTATTTATTTAGGAACTTCGCTTGCTTGTTAGCTAGTAGTCTGATGAAATAGTGGTCGATGGTCTGGCGGAACTCAACTCCACGCTTTATTTCCTAAGTCGTTCCCCCAAATGAGAACCCAAACGAGTGGGGTTTAAAGTAAAACGTTGTGCCTCTCAGCCTCCAAAAATCGTGAAGCTGGTGAATAAGTTATTATCTATTTGCATGCAACGTAACCGATATACCTACATATGTACTTATGACATTGACGTCTAAGGTTTCATCTTTTCCACATCCTCGCTGCCTTTCCTGTATAAAGTATAATCTTTCCAATTGATGTTATAAGAGGCCTTGCGTATTAAAGCACTTACCTTCACTTATGATATTAGGACATGATATTGTTGATTGTGATGATATAACCAACTGCAAAGGAAGGAGGTTATTAGTTTGAAAGATATGTAAGTGAAATTCTTGTAAGATCTATTTAGTCTTTTAAGCTCGTGTGTCTATATTTCGTGAGGTGCTTTTAAGCACGTGTGTCCATATTTCGTGTGGCGCTTTATTTGCTGTCCACAAATCTGTCAAAACTTAAAATTCGTATCGAAATGATTCTTTTTTATTTGGATAAACTAAATATGTACATATACTCCAATTTAGAAGACAGTCCATGTTTTAATAAAATCTGTTTATTCATTTTTGAGTTGATGTAGCCTGTAAGTAGTTGCTGAGATTAGTGCGTTTAACTTTAAATTATTAAATTTATAATATTAAATTTAAAAATTACTAATAATCTTTATAATATTAAATAAATAAAATAAATCAGCTTCCTGTATCCCGCACACAGCGGAATAGGCAGAGGGAACTTAGTATTAAGACACTCCGTTTCCAACTCATAATATTAGTATAGATAATTATCTACAAAATATAATTTCTATGTAACTACATATGTACATATACTCGTATATCGCGGGTTTCCAGTCAGAGGCCGCAGGTTAAACGATAACACTATATAGCACATAATATAATTAATTTATCTTATTCTTTGTACTAAAATTGTATTTATTTAATTTTTTACTCTTTGGCGACAACATCTTAAAAACACATTTTGTATATGTAATAACTTTTATAATAATCTTCATGCTTTTCACTCGTATAATAGAATAGGCAGAGAGATTTATGTAGGCAGGTTAAGACACTCTGTTCCTTTTTCCCGCAAAGTTAGAAGAAAAGTGGGATAAGAAAACAATATAAAGTAAGTTACTAATTTTCCAATAACGGTCTTTCATGGAATCTATATTTTTAAATATTCGAAAAATTTTAAGAACATAAAATAAATGAACAACTTTATCATTCATGCACAACATAAAGACTGCTATGCACAGTGTCTGTCACAATTTAATTTATAACAAAGAACTAAATATTTTTTCTACATAAAAAGGTATTTACATATACTTGTAATATAATAATATATCACAAGTATTTGTATCACAAGTATTTTAAGTTTTTGTTAAGTTAATAAAAACGTAATTTGGTAAAAATTTGGGAAAAAATATCATATCGTTTTATTTTTCGAACATGAGGCTAATGCTGGTAGCCCTATTGGCCTTTACAGCGGCACCGGGTGGAGAGGGGAGAGGGTGCTCTGCTTTTTTGCGAGGATGTCGACGGCGGTAAGGGCGTCCCCTGCAGCTACGTATCGTAGAATCTTCTCGCATATATAAAGACTAAGTATCTTTGATTTTGTGTTTTTTAAATTTTATCTAATCAATATTTTATTACCTTCTCACGAAGTGTTGTCGTTTAATTATATAATAAAATTATCTTTCAAAATCATGCCAAAGGCAAGCAAAAAAATAACAAATCTCAGGTAACATACCGTTTATAAAACTAAAAAACGTACATTTAATAAAAATTTCTATATTATAATATTTTAGGGTAAACTAAAGTAAAAATTTTAGAGGTCCCTCAGAACCGCCAGTCGAGTCATCTCCAAATCCTACAAGTGTTGTCTTTGGATGCTGTTATGATAGCGTCACCGGAGTACGAGTAAGCGCAGGAGAATATCTCTCCTTGATGTCCGGAGAGCACCTAGAAATAAGGATCAACTGTAAAAATATCAGAAAGAACTTACAATGAAGCAGGGAACGGGGTGTCTTAACACCAGGTTTTCTTGACCTACCCTGCTAATTGCAAAATAGAGCGTAAAGCTGATATTCCATTTTTAAGGGAGACATTGCGCCTCGAGTGACGGAATCTAATGCTTTTCTTTAAACATAGAATATAAATACATATTTATAGTAAATTAACCTGTATACAATTGCCTGTGCTTGTGTTCCAGCATCGAGCACTACGATCCGCTGAAGCTGTGAGAAGGCAACCTCCCGCTGGACTGAAGCACACCTGCGACGATAAGGGGTTCATAGATCAAATAATATATATCCATTTTATCATCATTCATCTTTTTATTGAGCCACAAAACTAATGCGGTTAAAAAAATATCAATTCTTTACCAATGTCTAATTAAGGTCAAGTGTCCTATGAATACTTTTTTTTATTATAGAGTGAAAGTGGGTAGAGCGAAAGTTAATGGGAACGGAATATTGAAGCACTAGGTTCTCAAGTTCCCTCTGCGGGATACAACGTGAAGCTAAAAAGAAAGAAAAAATCTTAGAAAGCTTTGGAAATGGATACGTTTTCTTTCTAAATCATCACGACGATTCAACTGTGGACTTGAGATCACATATGTCGATATGAGATCACATGTGTGGATGTGAGATCACACGTGTGTCACATTTCTCTAAGATATACCAAAACTGGCATACAGCAAGTAATCATTAAGTTCAATATAAGTAAAAATGATTTAAAAATATAAATTCAAATTCAAAATATTCTTAATTCAAGTAGACTTTCTGTTCTGCCATTTAATACTAGGTTAAGATATATTTGAGCAAATACTTTTCTACCTTCGACACTTCCTCCCTGTGTCCTTTCATTGTGACCAGCTCCTTGAAATCGGACTTCACATCGTAAATCCTGGCCGTGCAGTCGCTGGAGGATGTCGCCATACGTTGTCCTGCCCAGTCGAAGCATATGTCTAGTACCTGTACAATAATCACTTATGTGGATTGTTTGGACCTAATGACTAAAAGACTACACTTCCCTAGAGTTCCCTCTGCCTATCTTACTGGGCATACAGGGCCACGCTAAAAACATATAATATAATTAATTAAAACAGTGTTGAAGCACTATTATTGTTTTCTATGAATTTCCGTGTGCCACTGCGCCATGACAGGCATAAACCAAAAATGTTGTAAAGATAAAAAACAAAAATACCTCATCAGTGTGCGACACAACAGTCGCCAAGCAGTCACTAGTGCGGGCGTCCCAGAGACGAGCGCTGCCATCTAAAGACGCGGAGCCCACCAGCGAACTGTCCCAGTTGTACTGAACATTGGAGATCTCGCCCTCGTGGCCTGTGAGCACTAACACGCGACTGTAATAGAATGTATAATTACATCGATAAACTCGAGTCCCATATGCCGCCTATGCGTGAAAAACCAAACATTGTAATTTCAATTTAAAAGCGCCTGACAATTTAATATGAGCAATTACGTACAGGAGCTCTTAATGCCACATTTTTAGCATTACAAGAACATGCCGAAGCCATGCGGGCTTTTATACTATAACTTAATCGACTTATTCTGGTACACCAGTATAATGACTGGTTCAAATTCCAACAAACTAAAAAAAAGCCATGTTTATTGCCAAAAAATATGAATACGATTAGATAAATACAATATGTATACACTAGCATAACTTGGGCGGCTTCGCCCACTTGAACTTTACTAATTTTCATTAAATATATCCATGAAACACGTGCTCAATGAAATATTTTTCTTAGATTAAGTCATTAATATCAATTTTTATCATCTCCTTTTATACATTATATAAATATATATGTAAACGTACTCTTTCACTCTGGTGTCCCATAAAGATATGGTGCCATCGAAAGACCCAGTTATAAGTCTCTGCCCCTCATTTGGATCAAATTGTAAAGCGATCACTTCAGCGGTGTGTCCCGCGTACGTTTGTATCTCGGTGCCTTAAATATATTATGTTAAAACAGTGTTAATTTATATGTGTAATATACAAATAAAATATATACAAGGTGGAAGTATCAGCGATCCTTTTACGAAAACAGCATATATGTTAAAACATTTTAAACCCATACCTAAAGAAGTTAATCAAAATTACAAATAATAAAACAATAAAACAGTTTAGACGTAGGATTCTTTTTTCATTTGTCGATTTTTATCCATACTTGTATTTCGGGTGACGTACACTACTACACACATACAACAAAAATACTACTAAGAGTTAGTGTGCGTGTTTATGTCATACTTTACAAATGGCGTTGTATTTTAAAACAATAACTTTATTATTTGCTGTTTGAAAAAACTTTTTTGCTTATCCAATTTTTTAATTTTCTAATTATATAAGGCTTTTATAGAGTAGAAAAGTGTGGTTTCATTTAAAGTGTTGCATACACTTCCACTCTGTATATAAAAATAAAATGATTATATATATTTGTATCTTTTTATAAAAATATGTATATGTACTTATTTTATATTTCATAAAATGCGCTGTATTGGAACAAACTCTAACTCTACTTGGCAAATATCTTTACATGGATATAAAATGGGGAACAGAGTTCAATGCCACTAGTAAACAGTAAGAATATGAATAACACATAAATAACTAAATCTTTTGTCATATTTACACAAAAAATAAATTTCAAGTAATCTTCAAAATAATATTACCTGTACCAGCGTCAAACAGCTTAGCCAGATAATCCATAGAACCTGTAGCCACATAATCTCCCCTTGTGTTGAATTGAGCAGCGACGACTTCTCCGGTGTGACCCCATAGAGTGGCAAGACATTGTCCTGTAACAGGGTCCCAGATCTTCGCAGTTTTGTCGAAGGAGCCGGTTAACACTCGATTACTGTAAATACAGGTATATCACCAGATATGACAGATGGCGAGGCCGTTGTAATGAAGACGATGAGCGTACGACTACTGATGCGGGGAAACGGATAACTTTCTTTATTCTGCTTTGCTACACAAAGAACGAAGAATAATTATTTTGGTGATCTGAACAGACTGCGTGACATATTTGGTGTGTCTCTAGGAGTAAAATTTATATATATATCGTATGCAGAAATAACCTAGTATTCAGACAAGAAATAATTAAAAAATATATGCATATATAGTACGAAACCATGAAGGAAAATTGAATCCAACAGCGTAAACAACGTTCTGGTGCCCGGTGAGTGACTTCAGCTCTTTGCCGCTCTCCACAGCCCATATCTTACAAGTTCTGTCGTAACTTCCCGAGAGACACCTGAAAATTATATACCTCATCATGCATGCATTTATTCTGCATATAGAAGTACAGGCTGAGGTAATCTTGCGTAATATTTGTCAGAATATATTTTAAAAAGAACAAAATTCTACAATCATTCTTAATAATAATAAAATTTATTTATTTCTAAATCGCACCTATTACCACTTTTGTCGAAACACACGTTCGTCAGCGGCAGCACATGAGTCTGTAGGGTTTTGTATATGTAAAATCGTTTCCCCGTAGGACCTTCGTGTTCTATTCTCTTTTTGAGGGTTTCTAGACACTGTTCCAATTGATCGTGTACTTCTTCTGTGATGAGAACTTCTTTTTCGTAGAGACGTTTTGCAATTTCTTTTATATCGGAACTGTTGACATTAAGTTAAGATAAATAATTGTTAGAATAATTGCATATTATGTGAAATTTATGTTCAAGACTTCTTCGATCGATACCGTTTGGAACAAAATCTACTTGTTTCTCTTTAGACGGAGAGCCGAGTGGTTTGTCACAAGGTCTCTCAAGTAAAGCACTTTAACCTTATTAATGTCATTATATAAATTTGAAGGACTAAATATTACATATAATAACTTAAATATAATAATAATAAAATCATATATTGTTCTTATATAATCTCTGTAAAATTATATAAAAAACATATATTAAATAAACTAGACACTTACTTAGAATTCAAGTCTAAAACATCGATGTCCTTATTCTTCACAATACCTTTCTGAATGTACTCCAAAATGATGCCGGGAGGGTGATACCTGAGGTGGAATTTTAATAATTTCATTTTTATTTTTATTTGAACTTACTTAGAACAAACTAGAAACCATTTTTAGGTAGGATTTTCTGTAACTGATGGTTTTTTCAGTTACATTATGTCAATAACGCGGTTGTCATGGTGACGTACGAGTATATAAGGAGGCCAACATAGTTAAGACATGATATAACATGTACGCAACTACACTTTACGTACAACATACCGTTGTACATACATGTTTGAAAATAACCGGCTATCTTGCGATAGGTACGGGTACGATTAATTGTACCGTAGATAGCAGGGTAGGCAGAGGGAACCTGGTGTCAAGACACTCTGTTCAAATTAAGATACATCCGTTTCCCACTTTTTCTATCTAAGCTAAGAAATACTAAAGATTTTGCCTTTATTTATTTTGTCAGCCAAAACCATGTACAAACGGTCTGTTTACATTGATAAATCAAATCAAAAAGCTTCACGCTGTACACACACACAGAAGGGTAGGCAGAGGGAACCTAGTGTTAAGACACTCCGTTACCCCACTTTCCGCCAAGTTGTGGAGGCATTACGTGTTGAGAGGCAGAACTCAACTATGCACTTTGCCTAGACACCAGAGTCAAGAGAAAGAATGAGAATTTCATTTCCTCGAGTGGGGATCGAACCCATAACCAGTTTATTTTACATTCACACTTTGTAATTGTGTGCTCTGGGGACCGCAAATCTGAATATTTGACATTAATTTCAGCTCCACGCAATCTTCAGATAAATGGTCCTTGTGCTCCAATGGTACAGATTGGCAGACGGACGACTAAATGACCCTTTAAGAGTTTCGTTTTTTTCCTTTTTAAGTGCTGAGCTCTTGAAAATATATATTATCTTTTCAATTGTAATTACTTATACAATTGGAATGAAAATCGTTGTAATTTACGAGTATTTCATGCAGCAATATCCTGAAGCACATTGCAATGCACCGGCGGATATGTACACGCACTCGTATATGGATTACTAAATGCAAAAAATTCACTTCAATAAATATAATTAATAAGATAAATTTAAAAATACCTCCTAAAATCGTTAAATTTCAATTTTCTACGTCCAATGCAATGGTGAGTGAGCTAGTTACGTTTCCTATACAGAACCTTATATTATAGGAAATATAACATAAAAAAAATCAATTTTGACGATGCACTTTCTAAGAAACGTGGTACCCTCGAGAGCGAACAAAGGCGTGCCCCAGTTCGTATGTCCCGCGGCGTGTTTACACTGCGGTGGAATGGTGCTAGTTTGCACTTACAAATACAAGTGGAGTAATAGAAGTGACATATACCGTTTGCCTTAAAAAAAAACGGTCAAGCGCGAATCAGTCTCTCTTTTTTTATAATACCTCCATAAATTTTCATTTTTCCTATTTTTTCCTTTATTTGTATAGGAGGTTCTCACTTCGTGTCTCTACTAATTGAAGTTCTTTTTTTTTTTTTTTATGGGAGAAGACAAGGCAAACGAGCGTTCGGGTCACCTGATGGTAAGTGATCACCGCCGCCCACAACCCCATGCAACACCAGAGGAGCCACAGGTGCGTTGCCAGCCTTAAAGGTGGAGATGAAGGGCACCGGGGCCCGGCATTACCTAATGCGAAACGCAGTGGCAAGGGCCACTACTTCACGCCGGTTTAAAATGCCGGGGGTGGTATTAAATCCGGTCAAGTCTGCCCATGCGTGTTGCCATTACTGGCGACGTGACTCTACCACACGTACTTTAGTCGCCTCTTACGACACCGACAGTACCAGGGTGATCCTATTCTAAGCCGGGACCACACGGCTAAGAATAGGATCACCCTATAGGTTTCTAAGGTACCCACCCTATAGGTAATTATTACGTTTCCCGTCTGATGATGCTGTTCAGATCACTCCAGGTGTTGACCTGCAATAAATGTTTACGCTGGTGAAGCTTCCTTTACTCAAGCCACCGGGAAAATGATATGCTTAAGCATTCTCAAAATTAAATATCACTACGCATGTGTCACCTCTAATTTTACAATTACTACCTAACTTTTAAACGACAGCTTTTCAAGCCTCGTCCTGTATCTGTACAGGTCATTCATTCATGTTGTCTATTGTTATAGAAACATTAACACTTGGTGTAATTTTTTTATAGAGTTTTAGTATTGGAATTTAGTACCGACGTAATATTGTGGTTAAAGAGTTCATTTATTTCTCAAAAGAAATTACATTTCAATTAAAGAGAATACAGTTAAATTTATTTATCTTAAATAAGTACATATTAATGAATGTGAGCTTTGGAATCAGTATAACAGTATACACACGTTTGAGCGAGAGAGTGGGTATATTAAAATAATTAAGGAATATTACCTTTGACCATAATCGCTTTGAGAATGTTAAGTCTATCCACATTTTAAAAGTTACAGTTACGGGGTTGGATTCTATTTTCTATTTATAAGATATTCCTTTAATTTAGTTTTAAAATTATATAAAAATATTGTTGTTTTTATCTCTTGAAGTAATTTATTGTAAGTGTGTGCTCCTTCATAAATAATAGATTTTTTGCCATACTGGGATCTTGTTTTTGGTAAGTATATTTTAAATTACACGATAATTAATTAAACAAAATTACGCAATTAAATAAATAGAGATCCTTATTAATTTGAAAGTAGAACTAATAATTATAATATTAAATAATAATTTCCTTCATATAATATGGCCGTAGTGTTAGTTTTACAGGAAGCTACCACCAGCAAGGAAGGCAGTTCTGCTGGGACTTAATAAAGATTAATTTACAGAGAGTAGTTATAATTAAGAGCAAGTTATAACGACGGATTCTTCCATTACCGATATTAAAAACAAAGAGGGTGGCAAGGTTAAATCTATTATGTTTATAGTTTAATTAAGTGAACGCTTAATTACTAGCAAGAATTTGTGAGAGGCCAGTCGTGGCGTGGCTGTACGACTGTAAATGCTAGAGGTTGTGGATTCGACTCCCACTTGAGGAAATGGAATAATTAATATTTTCATTCCTTCGCTGTGTTGTTGAGGGAGGATGCGGCGTTGAGTTCTGCCACTTTACATGCAATGCATTGAATTCAAAGCAAAGATGCAAAGATTCGGAAGAAAATGGGCAGTAAAGTATTATTACTAGGTTCCTTCTGCCTACCCTGGTGTATGCGGGGATACTGCGCGACGCTAAGGTAAAAGACTATAAAGTAGGTTTATTTTCCATTTTCAAATGCGGCAGTCGTGGGACCACAATCTGTGGGAAGGGGAAATAGTTAGTTTTTTTGAGTGGAAATCGAACTCACAACTCCCACGTTTACAGTCACACGCTGTGCCAAGATCGCTTTAAGCTCTACTATTTATAATTTAATTTAAAATTGACTCTTATTCTGCAGGAAATATAACATTAGAAAGAATAAGAGAATTACAAAAAATACCTTTGTCACTGTTCATGAGGAAAAATTCTACTGTACACACAGCTAAAGTTCCGCTCTAGTTGAGATAAAGCACAGGACAGGATTCCACTTGTATAATACATTGTGCTTTTATTAGTTAAATAAGAAATATCTTTTTTCAGCTTTGCATTATATCTCGCAGCGAGTTGGGTAGAGGGAACCTACTCGTAGTGTCAATAACCTCACTTCTCATTAAGACACTTCTGTTATCGCTTTTCGCTGAAATTTAGAGTGTTATTTGTTGATTATCTGTTTGCTATAGCCGTCTCCCTCGTTAAAATTTCGACAAATATTTCGTAAAGTTCAGATAAGCTCCAAAAGCGTCACCTAAAATGGTTTTGCTGGCCTAAGAATTATGCGGCATGTGTAGTGACCAGGAACAGACATAGCAAGGCTGTCTCTGGAGTGAGACCTCCCGGGCCTCATCCCGGGATCGAAGCGGTGGTTCGATGTCATGATGACATGAGAGCCAATGGTCTAGTCAAGTACAAAGGGAAGTAGGTTGAGCAGGAAGGCAGATCCTGGCAAAAGCCGGGATTAAAGCCAGGAATAGGAAGAAGTATGTTATAGTTAAGACATTGTACATAATACTCGTAACTTGGACATTGTATGTTCTCGCTTTCTATATGTAAAAATAAAAAGAAATACACAAAAAAAAACGCATTATCCAGGTAAGTTTTATACGCTTTTATCGTGATGTGACATTTAAGTAGTATTTAAATGTACTTATAAGGTTTTAATGAGTATTTGAAGGTTTAGTCGTATCCGTAGCATGTGGACTCTAGGCTAACTCTAGTAAAGCTTCTCGCAGGGCTAATTCGTCACGCATCGAAAATGTTGCTATGTTCCAAGTTAGGGGTACAATAAAACGCCTAGTTTTAAGGACAAAAAAAATATTTTTCTTTCAGCTTCAGGTCGCTTTCAGGTGGCCCGAACGCTCGTTTGCCGTGTCCTTTACCATAAAAAAAGTGTCTAAGTTTTCTTCCGTTTTACAATGTACTCGGCATATAGCAGGGTAATTTTTAAGACATTCCGTTCTCCAGCGCCACGTTTTGTTTTGTTAGCCGTATGAGTGAGAATCGAACTCACAATCCCCTACTTTAAAACTTTAACTTACCTTTCACAGAATTCAAGTTATTTATTATGGACTGCCTGAATCGAAATGCAATTCTTCAATTCTACATTCGTTAGCCGATTTTTTTTACCTTTGTATAATATAATAATAAAATAATATTAAATTAAAAACTGTAAGCTTTTAAATGCCATTAGCTTAGTTGTTTTGCTGTTTGATTACCTTCTTTTGTTTTTTAGTATTTGTTGTTAAAGCTATTGACAGAAGGACAGTGTAGTCGAGTATAAATCTAGTCGTTTATTTATATGGTTATTGAAGCACAGTTAGAGAAGGGCTATATTTAGACTTTGTTACACTACAACAATCGTTTGTATATATATTATTTTACTTGCGGTCCTTAGTTATTTTTGCTTGACCAGACCAGACGGGGCCGAGCCGCAGGTAAAAGTGCAATAGAAACAAAAGCCAATATCATAAAAGTGAGTCATAAACATAATACGTGCGTCATATAGGTGAATAGTTCTGTACTGTATATGCGATGGCTGATATTTAATAAATATTTCAGTTTTATATTTAAATGAAGTGCGGTGTTAAATTTCGCCACTCAACAGTCAACATTTAAATTAAAACAAATAGATACATACAGTGAGAACAGGTGTGGTGCAGGGGTACATGAAATACCACCAGAATCCGGCGTAAATTGAGGAATAGAAATATCTTAACATTATGTTCCAAGTTTCCTCTGGCTATCATACAGCGTTATACAGCGTGAAGTTAAAAAAAAGTTATGAACAGTATCTCTATTTAAAAGTAAATAAAAAAAAAATTGTATATGTATCTTCATTCCAATTACTTAATTATATTTTTAATCCGATTTTTATTTATCCTCTTATTTTATTTATTTAGCCTCTACCACCACAGAGTCTTTATTTTTTGCTATAACATTTTTCTTATTTTTATATAGAAATTACTTAAAAGTAGACAACTTTATTTGTACTTTACTTTAAATGTAAATAAAAACAAGAATTGACAATCTTCCCAGAACAGATAACAATGTATTACAAAAAATAATAATATTATTCTAAGCAACGAAGCGTAAAAAATCCATATTTTCCCTGCAATTGGAGCCACCCTACATATCCGGTCAAACAGGTTGTCGCGGTCCTTGACCAGTGTAGGGGTGACTAGGCGATGTATCGATGTTGTCCTGCGAGTTATCGATGTTTTTAATCTAACATCGAAATAAGCTATTTTTTTGAAATCCCTAGCATAAGTAATCATTTTTTATTTGAAATTGTCTATATCAACTACGAATAAATAAATTTCAAAATTAAGTTGTTTAAATATTTTTCATTAATTAAAACGAAACATTGCATGAATTTGAAATTAAATATATAAGTATATAGTCAAGTTAACAATATTTTTCCGAGGTACATTTATTTTTAATGTTTTACTCATGAGTAATATTTTACAAGAACCAAATACATGCTGTAATACTTTGCTTGAGTACATAATATGATGATTGTGGACTTGTGATTCCGCCAACCAATGTGTAAAGAACGAGGTTACTAGGTGCTCTCTATCAATCCATTTTGGACTATCAGTCCACAGATAGTCCATTAATCTAGAAAGACTATAAGGCTAAAGTTAATTATTTCTTAAATGATTTTTTTTTCAATTTTAACTTTTGAATCACGAAGCCAAAGCCACAGAATCAAAAAAATTAAATCCTATCAATATATATATAAATCTGCCATAAGAAATTTATGATGTAATATAAGTATATAATATATGTACATTATATACTTACATTACAAATTATATAATACGTTTGAGTATATCATATTTCTAACTATCAATTAATTGGCATGACAATTGCCTTGATGTTTCCTCTAATTAATACTATCGTATATCACTACGTGCATTCGTTATTGATATCTCAACGTTTAATATTAATAGAAATAAATAGATGCCTTATGAGACAGATAGTATGACACAGACTATATTGCGATGAATAGAGATAAGGATAGATGTATTTAAAAAAAAATAAAATGATGTTTGAAGACACAACAGACATATATGGATTCAATAACTGACGTGTCAATTCTTTGCAATTATATTACTGTGCTACAAAATCAAAAAAAAAATACTAGTAGTAACAAGTAAAAAAACTACGAACAAAATCGATGTAACGAATATCGATACGAAACTACAACGTGACAATCATTCGTTCATTTAAAGGCACAACACTGCGCGCGCGCCAGTTCGCGTCTCGGCAGGTGGAGTGTTGCACGTTTCGTAAAAAAAAGCATTTCGAATATTACGTCGCTTGCGCAAATTACTTTTACTTTTACCTTTAACTTACCTTACGTAATGTGATTGATATTTACTTTTACCCTTGTTTACCTTATATTGATTGTGTAATGTGTTAGTGTGTTATTTGAGGTTTATTTAAGCATGATATAACGGATTGTTTTTTTATATAAAAAGGTAATTTTTACAATGTTTTATTCAGATTTGATCTCTTAGTTTTCACCTATTTAAAAAAAATGTTTTTAGGGCTGGAAGTGAACATATCTAGAAATAAACTTTCGCGGAGGTGGGGAACGAACCTACAACCACCGCGTATAGAGACACATTTTAGCTCTCTTAAAAGTCTCTAATAAGTTAAAATTTGTAACTAGATTAAATCTTTTAACCCTCAGTACATCAGAGATGTGTAAAGATAAGAATAAAACTCGAGTTTTAAATTCTAATAATTTGAATAAATTATCTATTTTATTTGAATAAATTAAAACATATTTTTAGTTCCAATGTTTTTTCTTATCTTCACTCTGCGTCTTGCACGTAGCTCTGCTTCTCCTTTCCTAGGCAAATGGAACTGTGTTAAGACACTCAGTTCCCCTATTGACTGGAGGAAATAAATCGCTGCGGTTTGCCTTGTTTCTACAGTGAATAAATGAAAGTATTAAATATTTTAATTTAAATCGCCCGACTATTCTGGAGAGGGCTCGGCCCACCTGGCTCCATCCCCCCGTCTCCTTGATCACTTCTAGGAATGGGAATCAAAAGCACAACCGTCGCGTTTACAGTTAGATACTATCTCTGCGCCACGATGGCCTTTTTAAATCGTTTTTCAATATACGCTTTCAATCTTGCTTCTTTCTGCAAATAGTTTACATATTTAAATATTTTTATTTACTAAATGTTATAATAATAAGTTATAACTTGTTTCACAATTCTATTTTATTAAAAGCTTCCACTACGTATGGACTTATAACTATTTACCATATAGTTTATATGGTAATTAGTTAGACTGTATCTTAATATATTAAGTTTTTTAAAACGCTTATATTAGGTAGACATGTAATGAAAAAATGACTCACTTTTCCGTGCCTAACCCAGAGTAGTGTTGTCCACCCCATAATTTTTAAATTAACAAAAACAATTGTCAGAAACAAAAGCCATCACAAAAAAAATCAGTCAAATACAAAATCAAATACAATGCTTTCTTGTAAATAAGCCAATAGTGGAAAAAATTTGAAATAATAATAGATTATTTTTACCTATTCCGAAAAATATAAGAGATGCGTGCAAAATAAAAAAAAATGGACCGAAATAAAGTTTTATATCAATAGATTATCTAATCAGAAGGTATAACGGAAAGGTACATAATTAACATAAAATTTCGCTTTATATAATATTATAAGTACTCGCTATTTTTATTCTCGATACGTGTATGGAAAACTACGATCGTAGACAACATGCAATTGAGTATTTATAGGTGTTTTTATTATAAGAAATGCTAAATGCATTTTTCATTTCTTACTCGAAATGAAGTCAATAAACTGTTATAAATGTATAATTATAATATAAGCAATATTTTTTTTCTACATAGAAAGGTAGGCAGGGGGAACTTAGTGTTAATTTATTCTACTCCCCCCTCCACTTTGAGACAGTACGCTTTGAGTGGCAGAACCAAACGCCGTACTAGGTCTTATTGAACCGCGAAATGTAAACAATTTAATATTTCCATTCCTCTGTATGTGAATTGAACTCACGATCATGTCGTAAACGCTGTACCGCTGCGCGTATATATAAATAGTTGAATTTCATTTACACTGTACGTAATACGCAGATTTCAACAAATATATTTCTTTCAAAAAACTCTTTAAAAATACTCTTTATTATCTTCTGGTACATGTATCTACCAACTCTACGACGTCCACTATGTAAACCAATGCTATTAAAAACATTTAATATTTTAAATATGCAATTGTTTCTATTTGTACCCTGTTAGAGCTCTCTCTCTTATTGTATTTTTTTTAAATAAAAGGATAGCAGAGTATCGTAACTAGATCCCTCCATTCCTCTGCCAACCTTGCTATATGCGGGCTAAAAATCATGATTTTATAATTGATAAAACTCAAAATATGGTACAATTAACTTATGGCTTCTGTAAGGTAGTTACATTTAATTTTATACATTTCAAACAGAAAGTCACCATTTAGTTTTATAAGCACAGCATACCTATTTCATCGAGATCATTATCGTGTATTTGGGCAGTCTCTAACTGAAAACGCTGTCTGTGTATAGGTGTCGTACCTATACATCTCTTTCATGGTAATGATAATTATCTTATATTACTTAACTTTTTCACGCTAGACAAGACAATGTGCAGCGTTCAGTTCCGTTTTTTAACAGACTTCTTCCGAAGGCATAGGTTATCCAACCGACTGTATTTTTTATATCAGTTCCATACAGTAGGTAAGATACAGTTGAAAACTTTTCACTTACGCATCCTGTTATTTATTTAATTTCTAAGTAAATAGTATGCAGATTATCACCCATACTATATGTTGTATAATATTATAAAACTGAAAATATGGTTTGGACATCCTAGTTAAAGAACGCCCTAATCCTAGGAAATACTTGTTCAAATTCATCTTTTTCTTGTAGAATAGTCTATATATGGGGAAACACTATATAGCCTATCATGTCACTAGGGTCTGTATCTGAGGTAAGATTTACCTGGGACACTTGAAATATGTCATATATAACATAATATACTCTTCATTATTTCCATTTGACCACGCAGTAGAAGACAGAGATAAAAGTTGTAACAAAATGGAATACAATACACGAATTGACTGAAACCTATCATCCAAAACCAAAAAAAAAACCAGCTCTGTCAGTTTTCTCACAAAGGTCCATACGACAATAGTCATGGGAACTGGCACATCCACGCCTTTCCATTTAATTGGCCACCGTGCGCTGTGCACCGTGCAGGCATACGGCGCGTCATTGAACAAACTGTATACAGATAGAGATAACCTGTTTTTTTTAATACACTGTAGATATAGAAAGATATTATATATGGAAGTAAATTTTTGGCTATTATCTTCTTTATTCTGCTAGCAGGTTAGGCAAAGAGAACATTAAGTTAAGACATTCCATTACCCACTTTTCGTCTAATTTTTGAGATATTGCAGAATGCTCGCTATATCCCGCGTGCTTATCCATATGCGGGATACGGCGTGAATCTGTTTACACTGTAATATTTAAATACTAGGGTTAACTTTTAATATGATTTTGTTCGCTTATTACGTAAACATGAAAAATAAACATATGCATAAAGCGAATTTACATGCATTTATTCATGGTTATAACGAGACATAGAGTAGGTAATTTACCTGTGTCATATAAGCCACATCCGTCTATCAAAAGCTTAAAGACTTTTTAAGTTGTTAAAGACTAAAGCTATCGTGGCGCACTGGGAAAATGTCTGATGGTACACGTGATTATTGTGAGTTTGATTCCCACTTGGGGCAATGTATTTAATAATATACACCACGGCGTTATGTTTCGCCATCTTTGTGTTTTAACGTAACTCGAATTCGGAGGAGGAGAAGAGCGGATGGGAAGGCAACCTAGTGGCTAATATATATAATAATATTAAATATAGTTATATATATTTAAAATATACTCGCATCTCTGGATATTGTTCTAGATGTGAATTAAATATTTGATTCGTACAATGTTTCTTAAGTTCTATGTCTGGATTGCTTGAACTTAATTTATGGCGAATAATTCCTTGTCAATGTCACAATTCCATAGATTCTGAGGCGGCAATAGAGATTTGTTTTCCCGCTCTCAAAGAAAAAGCGCGGCGTTGAGTCAAAAGAATAACACAAGAAAGACTACACAACCCGCAATGTCTTGAAAGTTGGTGCATGGGAAACGTAGTGACTTAACACTAAATATCCTGGTTCGCAAGTAGAAACGTGAAGCTGCTTTTCCTTATTCTATAGAAATGCAAGAAAACTTATCTTTAAATATTAAACTAGTTATAAAGCCTCTTTTATATATATAAGATATCTAGTGAAAGGATGTTGCTGCACAGAAACGTTGATTAGCGCTTAATTAACATTAAATCTATAAAAATAAACATAAATTATGAAACTGGGTTAATGTCAGCTAATAAACTTTACTTGATGTCTTTGAATAAGATAAATTATTTATTATTAATTTTTATATTGTGGATATGGAATAATGATATGTACTGTAAATGTAGAGTAGAGTAATTTTTTTAATAAGTGAAGAGAACCTGAGTTTCCACTTTCTACACTACACACTACCGATCTCAACGCCGTATTTTTTATATTAGACGTATGGAAATATAAACTTTTTTATAGCTTCCCTTTTTTATTGTGGAAGTCAATTCTTCTTACCAATACGAAGAAATGATTCACTCCCTTGATAGAGAATTGAACATACAACCATCGATTACCGATCGATGTGCTACAAAGAAACGGAATGGTTTATCATAATATGCTTTTCTCTAATCATTTGCTCAATGTACGAGATAATAAAATATCTCTAAATTGCAGATTAAAATGTCACCGGATGTGGGAGGCTGCGTCAATAAGGCCTTCGAAGGGATCGACGATGGCTTCCATACCATCGATCTTCGAAATAGAAGGGACGATGGTGACAGAGTAAGTTTAAATTTATTTTTGATTTCTGTCTTCCTTTAATAAGTTTTTTTTGTGCCAAACAAAACGCCACACAAATCCACTTCACGCTGTATCCGGCACACAGCATGGTAGGCAGAGGGAACGTAGTGTTTAGACAATCCGTTCCCCCTTTCTGCCGATGGCGCTCCATGATTCTGGAGGCATTGTGTGTTGAGTGGCAAAACTCAACCCCGCGTTTTGCCTCGACACGAAAGCAAAGAAATGGAAACAATTATCTCCTCGAGTGAGGGTCGAACCGGGTCTTACAGTCACACTTTGTCACAGATTGGATAAGTTATGAATATAGCGTTTAAGGTCTACCACTAATTATCCCAATTTATAATTACAATTAAAATTGATTAGATAAATAAGTATTTATATTACTTACAACTATTTCTCTAAGCTAAATTATTATATAAATAATATGCGTGTTATAAATTTCTTTTGAATATATTAAACTCACGCCAAGTTCGCACGTGCGCAGTGCTCGTGCACAGAATACAAATGAACAGACAACTCATTTCACTTTTGACATACATACATTACTGTCACATTTTTTGAAAAATTATTAAAAAATATTCTGCCTGCAAATATTGATTTTTTAAAACATTTTATTATTAGTAATAAATTATTTGTAAAAATTACTTTATGCCGTACCCCGTATTTTTTTAGCAAGAAACTACTTTCTTGACTATAACTTTATTTTTGAGACTGCTTATTTTATTATCTGAGAGAGGATTTAATAAAGATCACTACATCACATTGAAATTCTTATACAGTCATTAGAAATACTGTTATTAGCATCGCTATACTCCTATGACAATCTTAAAGCTTGACTGTTCAACTGTGATATTATACAGACGAAGGTCGACAAATGATCATTATCATTTGTCGAAAAACAAAACAAAAAGAAAAAAGTATATTAAACAATTTAAACATTTTAAAAAATATACCAAATTTAAATAGCAAACCAAATCACAATTTAAACCTAATTACAATTAACTTTAATTACAATTGACGGAATATATTTAACTCTAGCAATTTATAATCTATGGTCCCCATGTTTATATACAGTGGCAGGTTACTCGTGCCCTCAGTTTCCCGCGCGGGTCCAATGCGATAGAGATGCTACGCTGCTCTCCATTTTAAATCGAAACTTTTTTCGTATGTATTGGAAAAGCTCTGTGGACATTATGTATTGAATTTTTTTATTGTTTGGAGTGTCATCTGGATGTAAAAGACATGGTATTTTATTTATTAATTGTTAGCTTGTTATAATTTTGTATATATGAGACATTTATTTGTACATAATTTTTAGGTTATAAAATATTTACACTTTAAAATTAGTTTCTGTTAACTGTCTGAACGAACATGATTATTAGCCGAAGTAATATCCGAAACAGTTTTTCAATTCGAGGTGAACATGTTTTATCAGACTTGTTGATTACATCTCTTCAAATTTTTATATTTTTTAATATATTTTTTGCAATTCAAGAAAATAACAAGTAAATATCTAGAGACATTTTATGGGCGTTATTGCCTGACTTTAGTTTCGAACTCATATTTTTTTGTAAAGGTATTTTTTTATATTATATAGTAATTTTTTTTATGTCAAAATTCTAGGTTAGGTAAATCCTTCCATAAATGAGACATACTTATTATGTATATACAAGGAGTTCAGACCACTTGTACGTAAAGAAAAGAAATATAACTAAATAAATAAGCTACGTATTATAAATTGAAATTATATAAATATATCCATAGTTCCTTATCTATTAATAAATACTATTTATTAACGCGATTATAATTATAATTGCAAAAGTACATACAGCTATAAATAATATTGCGATAAGTGTAATAACGATGAAATATTATAATATTTGCGGCTTTGGGTTCTTCCTTTTAACACGCAATGCCTCCAGAATTCGGCGGGAAGTGGGAAACAGAGTGTCTTAACACTAGGTTCCCTATGCCTACTCTGTTGTGTGCGGGATACAGC